>JASAND010013641.1:0-31312 GCA_030248195.1 Trissonchulus latispiculum
AGTGCCCGTGTTTTTCCCGGACCCAGTCCAGAGCTGCCCACCGATATTTGAAAGTTCCGCTCTAAAGCTAGAACAGAATTTACCGGCAGGATGGCTCAGCTTTGCTACTTCGTCCCCGTCATCGGTAGTGACGTAGATTCCACTATCACCGTTTTCCACACCACCGGCAGCGGCTCCATCCGTCCAGATGATGACGGTCGGTTTGGGATGGGCTGCCAGTGTAGCAGTGGTTGCAGCCAGCTTCACTGGGACTGGGTCGGTTTTCCGAATAGGTACAAGTAGCTGTGGGTAAGCATGTTCCTCTGATGATGGTGGAAGGCAGCAGTGGGTCTCTAGCGCAATCTTCGAGCCCGCACTGCCTGGAGATCGTGCGGCCCTCATCTCGCCAGGACGGCTGGCTCTTCAGAGATCGTTGGTTGGCAGCAGGTCGGTCACACAGGGTTCGCCTTGGGTTTGACTGTGGGAGCCGCATCGACTTCTCATACGCCACAGCAGTTAACTGCTGCCGCCTGAGGGACCAGGGGATCAGATTTGCCTCCAGTAGCAACAGTTCCACTGGTGCCGCTCGCAGGCAGCCGGTGACGGTGCGGGCGGCCATATTTTGGATGACCTCCAGAGTGTTGATATGTGTATCAGCGGCACAAAACATCCATCCTCCTCCACAATATTCAATTGCTGACCTGATGAAGGTCAGGTTTGCAGCAGTCTGAGATCTTCTTTTGCACATCCCCAGTCAGTCGAGGCAACGGCAGAAGGCACCTTCAGCCTTGGCCAAGCGCTTTGCCTTCAGCTTGGCAACGTGGGGACCAAAGTTGAGGAGTCTATCAAAGGTTACCCCGAGGAAGATAGGGTTGGCTTGGAAAGGGATGTTTTCAGCTCAGATCCGATAGATTGGGCCTGCAGCTGGCTTCTTTATTCCAGGTGGTGAAGAAGGAAGCTTCGCACTAGGGAGGCATTTATGGTGAGCTTCCATTGTACAGACCATTGATGAATGGAATTCAAGGCGTCCTGCATCAGACGTTCCGCTGAGGCTAGGTTTGAATCCTGGACCCCATAGAGCCAGGTCGTCGGCGAACAGAGATGCCTACACACCTCGAGGCAGGTTGGCGAGAATGTCGTTGATAAAAAGGAGGAACAGAGTTGGCGATAGGCAGCTTCCCTGAGGGACACCATGATGGAATTTCCTTTATGGGCCAGTGCAACCGTAGAATTCCACCTAATCCAGCCTATCTGATAGCAGATACTTGGTCCATCTGATGAAGCATCTAGGTAGACCAATCTCACTCATCTTCCGAACCAAACCCGCCTTCCAGACGGTGTCAAATGCTCTTTTTAAAGACGATTAATACGAGCAGAGTCCGCTTAGGCGGACGTTTGGCAACAAAACCATCTGTGATAGACTGGATCAAGCGGATTATCTGGTCTTCAGTTGAGCGCAGAGGGCGGAATCCGGACTGACTGTCGTCCAGCGTCTTCTTTTCTTCCAACCAGTGCATCAGCCGAGCCTTCACCATCTTCTCGAATAGCTTGGCAATGCAGCTGGTTAGGCTTACATCGTTTGCTGGTTTTCCTTTTTTCAATATCGGAATTATTTTCGCCCTCCTCCAGGCACTGGGTGTTTCTCCACTGGACCATGACAGGTTGAATATCTCAAGTAGGCAATTTTGGCCACGCGGTCCCAGATGTCGCAGCATTTCATTTGATATTCCGTCTAGGCCTACTGCTTTCTTCAGCTTCAGTTCAGCCAAAGCTGCCTTCAGTTCCGTAATAGTGAATGGCTGGCAGAAGGGGTCTTCGCAGTCACATCTAGTCCTCAGGGATTTATGGTTCGCTCGAATGATTTTACGATCGTCCTTCGTTTCCTTGAGGTGACTGGCTGAGGCGTATTCCTGGATGAATCCTTTTGCTTTGGCACTGTCCGACGATAGCAGTTTTCCGCCCCGTCGGATAGCCTGGCCAGAATTTCCTTTGTCAGAGCTGCCACTGATCGACTTAATTGTCCTCATTACTTTAGAAGGATCACTTCGAAGGTCCAATGTAGCGACGTACTCACGCCAGCTGCAGCGTTTCGCTTCCACAATGGAATTTCTCAGTTGTCGCTCCGCTGCTATCCAGGCTGTTCGGTCGGATTAAGTAGGTGAGGAAAGGAAGGCCCGCTTCCGATCTCTGGCTTCCCGCACTAGCTGAGACAGGGACTCCGACCACCAAGCCTTCGGGTTTCTTCTACGGTTTCTGGGGATAGTCTGCTCAGCAGCTTCCCGGATGAGCCCGGACAGCCACCTGTTCAGGCTATGGGTGGTAGAGTGGGTCGGTTTAGAGTGGCTGATTCTGTCTTCAATAATTTCCCGGAAATCAGTCCACCGCGCTTTGCTGTAGCAGTAGTAGCGCTTTGGGGGCGGGGTAGGATGGTACCGTGACTAGGTTGAGATCACAGAGAATAGGGTAGTGGTCGGAGGTAGGGGCGTCGACGGTATGCCAAGTGTACTTCCTTTCCCAGCATCGGTGGAGTAGGGTGATATCAGGGCTAGACTTTCCTCCAGTCTGAGGATTAATGCGTGTTGGGGTGACATCGTTTCCCAACAGCAGTGGGCTGGTGGACATCCAATTGGCTAGTGAGTCCCCAACATCATTTTGGGGCTGCCAGGGGTCCCAGATAGGGCTATGGGCATTTAAATCACCACAGATAATTGTCCTGTTCGTGGTGGGCAGGAAGCTTGGGTCGAAATTTTGGACACGTTGATCTTGGCCGTCGTTGAGAATGGGTGGGACGTAGAGGTTGACTAATGTGACCGGGCCTGATTTCAGCTGCAGGTGAACAGTCGTTAAATCCGAGCAGAGATCATTTGGGGCCAGGTGCGTTCTGTCGTCCACGGCGTAGCCGATGCCATGTCTGATTAGGGTTGCCACGCCGCCGCCAATGGCATTTCCTGCTTGCCTTCCCATTCGCCTATAGGCATTGATTTCGTCGAAACCTGGGATTGAAATTTTCTCACCAGGCTTCAGCCAGGTTTCCTGGACAAGCACCAGGTCAACCTTGCAGTCCCTTATAAGTTTCTCCAGCACAGTTCGTTTCCGGCCGATTGCCCCCACATTCCACTGGAGAATCCTGAGGGTGTTTCTCCGTTTGGGGGGCAGAGGGCGACCGTCACTCAACTTCCATGTCAGATCCTGCCTGACCGTAGCAGAGGCTGGCAGGGTTTGGGAGGCGCTGGTGGCGTTTTCAGGCGGAGGTATGGGTCGAAGGGGGTTTGGTTGGGGTCCACCTGGTAGCTGGGTTGGCAGAGTCCCCTGCACTGGAGGGCCACAGGGAGGGCAGCGATAGCTGTTGAGTTCAGGCAAGGACATACGGTTTAGGTCAGTCACTCGAATCTTAGCACAGTCCCGAGCATGCACCCACAGACCACAACAGGTGCACTTCAGTGAATAGTCCGAGTAGCCGACACCTCGGCCACAGACAGAGCAGGGCCAGCGGGGTCTGGGAGGAATAGGGCCCGGGTTGGGCTCAATATCACCGGCGCACAGCAGAAGGAGGGCCCAGTAGGCCGGTTTACCAGGCCCTCCTGTCAAAAACCCGGCATGATCCAAGGGAAAGGTAGCCGTATGCTTCTTCCGGAGGACAACCTCGGCGTTGAATCCATTTCGTCGGCAGATGGCAGGGGATCTGTCTTCTGCACCAAGCCGCCCCACTGCGGCAAAGCGGATTCTTCGGAGCAGCACAGGAAACCTCTTGGTATCCGAAAATGTTTGCTAGATACACAGGAAACCTCTTGGTATCTAGCAAACATTTTCGCCATTACGGTTGACTGGAGATCGTAATAATTTTGAAAAATTAGCAGGAACTTCACAGTTAATCCTCCTCCAGAATAGGATTAAATATTTACTGCTTGAGCACTTGATTAACATTTGCTTAGCAGTTGGTTAACTTAATCAGATTTGGTGCAAAGGAGTTTGGGATTAAGCACTTGCTAAGCAATTGCTTAGCAGGAAATTCGCTAATCATTTGCTAATCGCATTTGGTGCAAACCAGTGTAAATTAAAGTACGTAGTTAGATTTTAAATTTTAATTTTATTTTTAATTGTAAAGAATCCTTGGCGACTAACTGATATTATAGCAATAGTATATTTACAGCCTAACATTACTCTTTACGGCGGTGTTATCCTCTGCTGCCGCCGCCAATTTTGAAACGCTAAGTGTAACCTTTCACACTGGGAAAAACCAGCGAAAGACAAACAAGCAAAAATGACGTACTCTTCGTTTATGGGAATCACAATGAAATCTTTCTCAAATATATCAACCCGTTTTGTCCAATTTTTTACCCGTTCATGCCTTTCCAAGCACCTGAAAAATAAAAAAATAAATAAAAATGTAAAGTATTTCGTTCCCATTAAAACTGTTACTTTGAAATGAAATGATAAACAGCAGTAGTAAATTATTAAACTGGTTTGATAAAGAAAATAATTTCTGTATATTAATTCTACAAACTCCGCCAAAAAATTAATATTCATCATTTTTCTGTTGCACGAAATCATCAGGACTTTTTTATTGGAGGGAAGGAGGTAGATGGGGGAGCGTCCCCCCACCCAATTTTTGGGTTCCCGCCCAATCGTTCTTTAGGCATCAACCACTCACCCCAAAGTGGCTAGAAACTGCCAATTTTTAGGATCTTTGGTCAAAACTGTCAAACATTTTCGGGCGTAGCCGGAATCTTTTGGTCAAAAATCGTCTTTTTTGCGGCTGAAACTTTAATTTTTGAACATTTTCCAGCTTAGTTATAGCAGTACATGTAGAAAACAGGCCATTTTTAAACAGTATATATTATTAGCATTTTGGCCCATTTTATTCTCCCCCAAGTACGGACCTCCCCCCACGAGTGGGGGAGGGCCCCCCTCCTATCGCCTCCACTTATTTTTGCCCAAAAACCCTCCAGATCATGAGTACTCTAACGGTTATATGCGTACTTTTCTCGTTTTTTCAATTCGGCCAGTGAAATTTCCTGACCAGAAGAATTGGAATTGGGGTTCGAATTCGGGTCCTGAGTAAGACGACGCCAGAAGAAGGAACTGAAAACATGAATTCTGTCCTGCATACCGCGAGGCAATCGATTGTTTATGATAAATCTAAAAAGTAAATAATATGTAATATTAGTGAAATAAAAGACTGTCAAAAATCTGTAGGGATAACTCTCTAACAGTGAAATTAAATTTCACAAATTTTTTAAAGCAATCGAGATTTTCAGATTTTTCTGGAATAAAGTACAGCCTAAAAGGAGTGGGGGGTAACTATTAACATAACGGTGACCTAACCTGCTTGAATCGGGCAAACGTTTGGCCATAAACCATGTGAATGACAATAAATATAATATGCACTTTGCCATTGATTCTTAGCTAGCTCTCAGTAGCTCGCCACGCTTCCGACAATGGTCGGTTTTTTCAGACAAGAGTCCAATCTGTAGTTGTGGTGCGGGTCCAAAGAAATTTGTCTAAACTGTCGCGTGGTGTAATTTTAACCCTTTGAGAGCAGGATGTCACAATGTCCTCTGGACTTCTTGTTAGTCAAAACCAGACTTAAGCAACAATTACGTGACAACTAAGAGTGTGTGTGTTTGTGTGTGTGCGTACCTAAACCCAGGGATGTACCATCGAAACGGTCCGAATAATTTGACCCGTTGTATGTAACCAATGATATACATGCCAAAACATTAATAAAATAATAATAAAGCAATAATAAAAAAGACACGAGACACATAACATGAAATGCTATTTCATTCAACGCTCACTTCAAATAGAAATCTATTATGGCATCGTTTAGAAATTCGCCCTCAGCAAGACACTTGAGATCTTCCGTTGTGATTTGAACATCGCCACGCGCAGGCGGCAACGGATATGTAAACAGTCTAAACAAACAAAAACACCAACAACTGCAAACAAAAATATAGCACGTCAGTGGTCAGTGGTCAAAAAACTAACCACAATGTTTCGAGTTCTCTCTGGGTAAGAGCTCTCACCGCGCCCATTGGCTCTCCCCTGTTTCGGACTAAGGGGGGGGGGCTTTGCCGTAGTGGCAAGGCAAGGCGTTTTTCATTATTTTTCTACGATTTCCTGCCTTGCATCTTTCGTGGATCAGCCTGCTAGCACACGTTTAATACCTCAATTTAGCTAATGCAATCAAAATCAACCTTTTGGTGGTGGTATCCTTTTGTGCAGTGCTTTTGTGGTGATTTTTGAAAAGTTAGAACTATTGCAATTTTGGGTGTTATCATTTTGTAAAAGTAAAATGTTCATTTAGTGCCCTCTTTCCAGCCAACAACCAATCCGGTGTATAGACTACCTCTATAAAGCGTAATGCGAAAAACCAAAATTTTCTTATCTTTTTACCTAAAAATGTGGTCCTTGAATGTTAAAAAACATCAAAATAGCATATTTAGAAAGTTTCATCTACTTTCATAAAGAACTGGAGCTTGCTGGCTTTTTCCTACAGGGGGGGGGTGGCCCCCCCAAAAATTCGTTCCCCCCAGACTTGGGTCGCCTCCCACCCAGAATCCCCCCAGGATTCGGGCCTGCCCCCCCAGAACTCTAAAATGCCCGGAAAAATAGGGTTTTGAGGGTAAATTTTGAAAAATTTTTCCGGCTACGCCGGATTTTTACCCATTTTTAGCTATTTTAAGCTTAAATTTAAGTTAAAAATAGTTAATTTTTTAGATCAGCAGCAAAAATAGCAATTTTTAGGCATTTTTTTGAAAAAATTTTCTCCCCCCCCCCGAAATCCGAGCCCCCCCCCCCGACTTCCCCCCCCCCCCCAGAAATTTTGCCTAGGAAAAAGCCAGGCTTGTAAGGTCAAATTTACACATAGCGACACCAGCACCTTAAGAACAGAAGCCAGAGTAATGCTCTCTTGGCTCACTTACGTGACAGCCTCCCCAGAGGGGGTACTCGAGACTACAGACGGACTAGCGGAACCACTGGTACCACAGCTGGCAGCAGGCGGCGGCATCACAGTTGGCTGCTGGGAAAGGGAAGTTACTGGCAAGCCAGAACGCAGTGTAGTAACACCTCCCGTCGTCTGCAAAACTGCCGGGGTCACCGTCGTCGCAGCTAGTCTAGCCGGCCCAGTACTACTGACACTGGCACCGGCAGTTATACCGCTAGGTGGGTTTCCTAAAACAAAACAAATAGAAACAGAAAATCGTCACACAATGGATTGTATAAATAAATAAACAAGTAACAAAAATGCTCCGCACAAAAGAGGATAATATGTGTGTGTTGGCTGTATCGTATATATATATCCTTTAAATATCCTTTAAATATATAATAAATATAAATATATATCCTTTATATATATATATCCTTTAAATCCTGTATATCCTGTATCCTGTATCCTGTAATATCCTGTATATATATATATCCTTTAAATTCCGGTTGAAGAAGTAAAGACAAAAGTTTCATGGGCACGTGACGTTATTTGGCACAGCAAATATTGGTGGATGGTTCCATGTCAAAAGTTGCTCAGCTCACTTAGGGCTTTCATTTGATACCAAATTTGACCACTTTTGAAAACTTTCATTTTTGACCGAAAATCGCCTAAGTCCCCACCCCACCCCACCACAGCACTCTACAGCCACTTTGAGCATGCAGTTCTATGACAAAAGTTGCTCAGCTCGCTTAGGGCTTTCATTTGGTACCAAATTTGACCACTTTTGAAAACTTTCATTTTTGACCGAAAATCGCCTAAGTCCCCACCCCACCCCACCACAGCACTCTACAGCCACTTTGAGCATGCAGTTCTATGACAAAAGTTGCTCAGCTCGCTTAGGGCTTTCATTTGGTACCAAATTTGACCACTTTTGAAAACTTTCATTTTTGACCGAAAATCGCGTAAGTCCCCACCCCACCCCACCACAGCACTCTACAGCCACTTTGAGCATGCAGTTCTATGACAAAAGTTGCTCAGCTCGCTTAGGTCTTTCATTTGGTACCAAATTTGACCACTTTTGAAAACTTTCATTTTTGACCGAAAATCGCCTAAGTCCCCACCCCACCCCACCACAGCACTCTACAGCCACTTTGAGCATGCAGTTCTATGACAAAAGTTGCTCAGCTCGCTTAGGGCTTTCATTTGGTACCAAATTTGACCACTTTTGGAAATTTTATTTTCGACCACTTGACCCCCCACCCGACTGACCCTTCAAACGGCAAAGTGGAACCAGTCCAACAAAATAGGTACGTCGGACGGCAAAACGGATACCGGGAATGAACTGGGCACACCAGAAAACCCCTATAGACAAAGTTTTGAGAGGCCAGGTAGAGCCTACTATGGACCTCCAGGAAGCGGTTTCCGACATGACCCTCCAGACGGCAAAGTGGAACCAGCACAGCAAGATGGATGAGTTCTACGGCAAAAAGGACACCGGGAATGAGCTGGGCGCACCAGAAAACCCCTATAGACAAAGTTTTGAGAGGCCACGTAAAGCCTACTATGGACCTCCAGGAAGCTGTTTCCGACTTGACCCTCCCGACGGCAAAGTGGAACCAGCCCAGCAAGATGGGTGGGTCTGACGGTAAAACTGACTGCGGGAATCGATTCTCCGTGCCAGAAAACCATTGTATGGAAGATTTGAGCGTTCAAAGTTAAATAGATAGCGAGAAATTTCGATTTTTCATTTTTCGAATTTTCGCCATCTTTGACGGGCCACTGTGGTCGCTAGGGAAGTGATAGAGAAACACAACCAGGACCGTTAGTTAGTTCAATATATGTAATTTCTGAATATCAAAAGAAATCAGCTCCAGCTCGTAACGTTCGACCTGAGCGACGACCACAAAAATGGTCACTTTTCGCTATGAGCCGACTTTGCGGCGCCACTGCGGCGCTGTGGCGCAGCTGCGGCGCAAAAAAAGTTGTGATTCTTAAATTCTTTAGAGGGTACTACTAGACCCCATAGCCCTTTAGGTTGGCCCACCGCTGCAGATCACGTGAAAGCGGCGAACATTATGTACAATACAACCATCAAATAGGAGAAACCGGAAAAAAAACATCGCCGCCATAACCGGTCCGGGGCGCAACTTTTTAACGGTAAGTGATACGGGGCTGAAACTTCACAGACATACTAAACTCGATGTGCTCTACAATTTGCGCATGAAATCTGCGCAGGATCTGCGCAGGATTTTGCGCAGCTTCTGCGCAGCTTATTTTACACTGTCTCCAGCCACTTTTCACACATATTATAGGGGTCGCTGCCGCGACCCCTATGATATAGTACATGTTTATTTTACTCGTCTTATTCCGGCGAATTTTTCTTGAGCAGGGGAGGAGGGTCTTTTTCGGGGGGCACTGGGAATTTTGGTGGGGGTAGGGAGGGATATTTTAAAAAATATTCTAAAATTTCTGCTATAGTACTCATATATTTGTCCAAGTGCAAAACAAGCATATTTAGTGTTAATAAAGAATCGAGCAAAATCTCCAACAAAGCCGGAAAAATTCTTGAAAATATGACCTTCTGAACAATTTTTCTTCCGGGCTACCTTTGACACCAACCAGGACATACCTGAACGGGAGGTCAAATTTCACTGACCCTTGTGGAAGCAAATTTGGGTACCCCTTGTGAGAGCGATTTTTCGTAGGGGTACTTTTTAAAGCGATTTTTAAGCGATTTTTGCCATTTTTTAACAAAAAACAGCGATTTTTTAGCCAAAACGCGTTTTTTGGACGTTTTTTAGCTAAAAATAGTAATTTTAAGTGAAAAATTCCGGCGAAGCCGGAAAATTTTTGGATATTTTAGTCGTAAAACCTAATTTTTGGGCAATTTTCTGACCCCTTGTGGCCAATTTTCTTACCCCTTGTGGGAGCAATTTCGCGACCCCTTGTGGGCGACTTCGCCGAGGGGGGGGGGAAATTTCCCCCCCCCCCTTGTCCACCTGTGAACCAGGAGCACCCACTTTGGGGGAAGCTACATATTTTTGTGGGATCATTTGGGAAGCGATCATGTATGCCCCCCAACAGAATAAACCCAGGCGTAGATTTGGCATATAAACAAATCAAAGCAAAGCCAAAAAGCACACACAGGAAGACAGCACAAAAACTAGTACAACAACAAAACCGTAGGAAAAACAAACCATTTTGTTGTTAAAGGATAGAAACTACGATACATAACTAAACTATGTAACAACCTTTTAGCGCCTGTCTCAACCAACCTCCCAAAAAGCTCGCAGCAGCAGCAGCTGGTTTGGCCGGCATCGAGGGCGATTTTTCTCGCGGTGGCAGTTTGGAGGAGGTAGCGGCTGCCGCAGGCTGCTTCAGTCGCAACTCCACCAGTTCTCGTTCAGGGGCACAGTAGGCGGCCAGTCGTACGGTAGATTCGCCAGGACTGAGTCGCTCAAAGGCACAGCGATCCCCCAGGGTCCGACGTAGCTCTCCCACCACCGCGCCCAACTGCTGGGGGAAGTCAGCCGCCATCTGGGACTGGACCATGCTGATGTAGCGACAGGTCACGTCTAGGAAAATGGAAAAGGGAAAACAAAAGCACTGGCCAAAATAATGTTAGTTACTTAATAATAAGTTTAGTAGAAAAAAACGCTGACTGACTTGGTCCTCGTCGTGAAAGTATAAGAATCAAACCGTCTCATAAAAATAATCGATCCTTCTACATACCATAGTCCAGACGTAACAAAAATATACCACTGCAGCACACCTCTGACAAAACTTGAACAACAACTAAACATGTCACAGAAAACCGAAAGTATCCGCAAAAGTCCCCCAGCCCTCTGCTATCCCCTCCACCCCCCCCCCCGCTCCCTCCGAAAAAACCAACCAACCTTCATCCATCGAATCATATCGAAGCAGTTCAGGAGCCAGGGTGGAGAAGGGAATCAGGAGTCGCTCTCGGACCGATACCGAACTATCCTTGGTGAGTCTGATGAAGATCACAGACAGGGCCGGAGACACACCGTAGAGCACGTGCATGAAGTGGCGGGTGGATATTTTCACTGGGACACTGGGCGCACTACTCCCCATGCTGCTGAGACCGGAGGCTGGAAAAATGGAAAATTATAAAGGATAAAAATGTAATAAAAATGTAGAAAAACCCAGTAACACAAGTGGAGAGAGATAGAGGACCATAAAAATATACACAAACCATGGAATTAAGATTCTTAAAGTCTTAAATCATCTCAATTATTTTCAGTAGCACGAAGTACTGCGTAAACCAATCTTGTTTTTTGATAATTTTTCTAAGGAAAAGCTTAAGTGGAGGGGGGTGGATCAAAAATTGAAAGGACACATTGTTTTCAAAATAGTAACACTATAGTTGCTAAAAACTGCCACTAAAATCAGTACAAAATTTAGTTGTTTGAAGCTAATAAAATAGCGAAAAAATTACTGTGGTAACATCAAACAAATTAGTCCAAAAAACCAAAAAATTTCGGGTTAGCCATTAATTTGTAGATCCCTTACTTTGAGAGCAAGGGAGCATCAGATTCAAGGCTTCCGAGTCCAGGGCCACCTTGCTGACCACAGCACGAATTCGACCAAATCGAATGTAGCCACAGTTCAGTGGACAACTGACCAGAGCTGGTTTACCACCTTCCCCGGAACAACCAGAAGATGTAGTCACAGAAGTACTAGTAGTAGTAGCAGTAGCAGTAGTAGTTTCAGATGTGGACAACACTGTTGAAAGTTTCGACAGTGTACTAGACAAATTAGTCGCTGTCGTCACTACGGTAGTAGTAGTAGTAGTAGCAGTAGTAGTACTAGTACTAGAGACAGTGTTACAAGACTCAGTAGTAGTAGTAGCCGTAGTAGTTGTTGTAGTTGTTCGGGGTGCCGAGGGTTTTTCTGGTTCCAGTTCCGGTTCCGAGTCAGAATAGTTGACTAGGCCGGGTTTGCTCGAGAGTTTGGGCTCACCACCACTACCTGCACTGCTTGCAGGACACGGGGGGCAAGAGGCAGGGGTTGAAATAGGACCCGTACTATTAGTGGTACTAGTACTAGGAGTAGCAGTAGTAGCAGTGACTGCCGGCTGAGAAGCCATAGTTGTGGTACAGATGACAGTAGTAGACATGCTAGGAACTGCCGGAGCATTTGGGGCCGGGAGATTGGCAGGTGTTCGACCCTAAAACAAATGAATAAGACAATGAAAACACATTTAGTACGCAATCTATGGGGTCTTTTCCAGAAAAAGGGTAGAGTCAAAATTAACTGGATCCTTTTCATGAAAGAATTAAAGAAGGGAATGTCAAGCTTGAGTGGAATTACACGTGAGTGGCAGATGTAATACATGTTGTATGTGGACGCGGCATTGGGGTTGGGCGGCCGCGGGGCAAATCACGTCTATGTAATAAAAGATAATGTACTAACAAGGCGTGATTTACTCGGGATTAAAAAAAAAACCAAGTTAAAAAAGTTAATTTTAACTCTACTCGATTCTACCCTTTCTTGAAAAGGCCATTATTTAGTAACATCAAGAGTTGCACACAATTGATAAGAGCAAGAGTACATAATAAAAAAGAGTGTGAACAAGCGTCACTATCTTAGTTATTAGACTGGGGACATCGTCTGCACGATAACGGCAGATCCCCCACACAAATTGGACCCCAGTGATCACTCCCCACAAACGAGTAGCTAGTACTCATTTGTGTACCATCACTCGCTTTGGCTTCAACACATAAACCTACAAGCGAGTGATCGTACACAAAAGAGTAGTAGGTACTCATTTGTGGGAGGGGGAGGGTCACTGGGAATTTGTGTGGGGGGGGGAGGGGGTCAGCCGTTATCGTGCAGACGATGTCCCCAGTCTAATAACTAAGAAAATGACGCTTGTCACACTCTTAGTTATTATGTACTCTTGATAAGAGTAAGGCAGCAGTTATACTTTATGAATTATAAGCTTGACACATCGTTTGCACGCTAATGACTGTCCATCCTGCCCCCACAAAATGGGCACAAGTTAGCCAAACTAATTGGCAAGCTGTTACTTATTTTCTTATGCTTGTAAAAGACAAGAAATTTGCATGAGAGTTTTAGGCCGCGTCATACAGTACGCCATACAAGGAGGCACATGCGGGGTCTCAAGGTACCTCGAATGGGAGGGGGATACCTTCACCTCCCCCTTTACCTTGACTAAATGCGGAGTGCTCTAACGCGCAGCCGCGGGGAAGGGGGGGGCGTGTCGCGCCCAATTGCCAATTCGGAGACAACAACAGCGTATTTTTATGTCTAGTAATTATATAAACACTTAGAAACACGCTGTCGACATTGTATTAATTCGTTACAATAGTTAAAACGCTTTTCTCTTCTACTGTAATTAATTTCTAGCCCATACATTATCTATACGTATATACGTACGTACCTGATATTCTTCAGCTGCCAAACGCTGCAACAGCGAGATGTCGGAAATGATATCATTTTTGGTGGTCGTGGCGGCCGTCAACACTCCAGACTTTGCAGACAGGCCGGCGCCACAAATAGACCCATTGGCGTCTTCTTCTTCATCAGAAGAAAGGGTCACTACAAGAAAAAAAGAAATATAAATACATATAAACCCAAATATAAAAAGAGGCTCCGGCTGTTTTATCGATTCATAATATATATATATATATATACGTACCTGTAGTATACCAAAAACTCAAATTCATTAATTAAAGCAAATGCCACTGGCTTTACTTTAGTGGGCCCCGGCCCCACCTCAGTGCTTGGGGTCCCCCCTCACCCCGAGGTGACCAGAGATCAAGGATTTAATTTAAGGATTCAATAATTTGAAACATTTCCAGCTTCGTTGTAATTTTTGTGGGGTGATAGGAAACATGTATTGTGGTAAACGTACGAAACCTTGGGAAACAGGAACAAGCAAAACCTCCCAGGGGGCGATTTCGAGGAGGGGTCCGCCTCCTTAAAAACGTACCCTGCTACCAAGACTACCTAATGATAAGAGCATGTCCTAGGAATTCGCTGCAGTCAGACTACCGCATACCAACAGTACAAACATACATACCCAATTCCACACTTTCTGTCGTCATTGTCGCCGTTGTAGGGACACCGGTGTCTGCGCCCGTCAAATCAGGCGTCGTCGTCGTTAAGGGGTCGTCCGCGTCCAACTTTCGACGCTTTGCCCCCGCCCGTCTAGCCGAATAGGTCACCGTGGTTGCCGGCACTGTAGCCCCCGTTCCCACCATACCACTGGCAGTGCTCAAGACGGGAGGGGGGTTCACGGGGGGCGGAGGGTAGGCCCGAATCAGTTGTGGGACGCCACCACCACCACTGGCCATAGACACAACCCCGTCTATCCGGGTGTCCGTCAGCAGGTTGGACCGGACCGGCTGGCCGCACTGCTGACAAACAGTGGAGCCCTGCAGTTCGCTGACCAGGGTCCGGTGACCACAGGCCGGGCATGTCGACAGATAGAATATGGTCTGAAAGGTAAGACAGAAAAAAATTAGATAAAATAGTATATGCACGTAATCTATATGTATTTGACTGAATTTCTAGAAAAACAAACAACCAAAAAAGGACTATTTAATGCTAAAGAAATTACTAAAAACTGGCGGAAAGAATGTTTGGAATACAGAGGAATTGAAGTAGTTCTCCTACAAGAATTGCACAAAATGTACGTATACACAAATATGAACTATGAATAAAATAAATAAAATGAATCTGAATAAATATTATCGGGCAGAGAGGAGGGCACCTTTAATCGCATCCAGATATTTTCCCCACATACCTCTCTCTCGAAAATTTCGCACACCCAAATCCTCCCGCAAAAACAATTACCAGGGAACGGGCTGGGGCTTCCTCCCCTTTACTTAACCATCTTAACCACTTATAACCTAAAAATTACAAAATTTATCCTTTTTAAATTTTTCAAGAAATGTGCCAGGATTGGCCAAGTGTGAGAAACAGTTTTCACTCTTGTAGCTTAAAAACGTTTACGCAGATTATCCAAAAGCCTGAAATTCCCCTATTTTTTATATAAATGCGGCCAGAATTTGCAATCTATCTACCATCGAAAATTGTCTAAAATGAACACGTAAGTATAATGTAAGCATCAGCAGTATGTAAATTACGTTTGAACACTGTAAAAATCCACTAAAAATGTGAGCAACATGTGTAATGTAAACAAGCTACTTTAAATACGAAAACTTACAGTAACACCATTAGGTACTCCTTTAATGGAAAGTGGTTTTCCCGTCAAAGGTGTGGGAGCCAAACCTGAAACACAAAAATATAACAGTATACTTCTTAAAAATCCTCACAAATGTAAAAAGGGCCAACAAATATCTGGGGTTTGTTAGTGGGGAGGAGGGATGGGTACCTCCCAAATGTCAAATTTTAAGAACTTTTTAGGAATTGTTTAGTCAAAAAGTCTATTTTGCAGCGCAAATCTAGCATTTTAAACACATTTACCTGCTTTAGCAACAACAATGAATAGAAAACTATTTCTTTCAATTTCTTAGAAAACAAACTCCCTTCACCCACTTGCTTCGCCTAAAGAAAATCCTAAAAAGAATATACGTACCAGGGTTGGTTTTTTCCGGAAAAAATTATTGCGGAAAAAAACTAGTTTTTTCCGGTTTTTTTCCAGTATTTTTCCGTTTTTTTCCGATATCACCAAAGGTTTCAAACTGTTTCTGGAGTGCCAAAATTGAGCTAATTTTAACGAATTTAAGCTTTTAAACGTATTTTCATGCGATGAACTATAAATACAGGAGATTTTAAAGAATTTCTAGATTTTTTCGGAAAAATTTAAAAATTTTCCCAAAATTTCCAATTTCACTGCTAATTTTTCAAAAATTTTTCAACTTATCGGAAAAAAACTCGCGAGTATTTTTCCGAAGCCTGCGGAAAAAAACGGAAAAAACCGTTTTTTCCGGTAGTTTTTTTCCGGTGCCCATCCCTGATACGTACGTACATACGTATATACTAGAAAAAACTGTGTCAAACAGTAGCCCATGGGCGTTTTTTCGGAATCGGCAATTTCTAATCCAAAAATGTGCCAACCCGTCGAAAAAACGCCCATGCGCGTTTTATTGGGTGCGCCACTGTTTGGCATAATACGGTACACAAAAAACATCAAAATCAATCAATCAATTAATGAATATCATGTATTCATTTATTTATTTATATTTCAGGCGGTACATACCAGTCTGTGAAATGGCAGGTGGGGCTACACTGCTACTGGGAACCACAATGCAGGACATTACGGGGCTGGCGGGTCGAGTGATAACGGCTCCAGCGGTTCCCACAGACCCCCTCACTGTGACCAAGGAAGGGCCGCGACTGCCAGCAATCGGCAGCCCTCTAGAAATACGAAAGAAAGAAAGATTTCACTCCGAAGAATTTCACAAGGACGGTATACATTGATTTACTCAACTATGAAATTAGTCATACGTACATATAAGTCGCACAAGACAAAATAAAAACACACTGAGGCAGTTTCAAACATAGACATCACATGCAACATACGTTGTCTTCCTTAATCTACCATTTATATACAATGAGATGGCGCAAAAGTAAGTGCCTGCTTTTACATAAAAGCTCTCTAAAATTTTTATATCATATACAACATTACGTTACTGGACTTAGTCTAGTGGGGACAGACAGGTGGCACACATAAAAATTTTTCAGAAGGAAGTCGGACTTTAAAAAGTTTGGGAAGTACCCCCCCCCCCACCTGCCTCCAGAGTTGAAAACGGTATTGTAAATGTCAAAACAATTGCTATGATGAGAAAAGTAGAAAAGACAAAAGAAGCCAGCCTAAGGCAGCTAAAAAATTGAGTAAATTTAGCGCCGACGCAATATGTTTGATCGTTTCTTCAAAAAGAAGAAATTTTAAGATTAGTAGACAGAAGTTATTGCAAAAAAACAAACTGAACTTCTGGGGGGAAGACCCCCCCGGTTACATATATATTTGTTCACCTGGGGGAGTCCCCTGTCACAGGAACGGTCCACGATTCGCCAGTGCTTCAGGGCGAATGTGTCAGCGAAAAATTTGGCACCAAAGGGGGAACCCTCTGGTTTTGAGGAGGAACTGTTGGGGCAGAAGAAAATAAAGTCGTTGATGGATCTATCTCCAGTTTAAGGCAGTGGCGGGGCACCGGCGCCAGGCAGTGGCGCACATGGAAATTTATTTTGCGGGGGGCGGACCTCAGAAAATTTAGGGGGGAGGGAGTGAAAAATTTCAGAAAATAAGGTTTGAAAGGTAAGAATAAGCATAAACTAAGATCAGGCAAATTTCGCGCCGGCGGCGCGAAAATTTTTCAAAATGTGAAAGAAGTTGTTGTTGAATGATTAAAATCGCTGAAATAAGGGTGAATTAAGCAAAAATGATGGTAATGTCGCGCCGCAGGCGCGAAAACTTTTGAGATCCCCCTGGGCTTTTTCTTTGGCGACAAAAAGTGGGAATGGGGAAGTGGGGGGCGCCCCCCACCACTAGTGGGGGGGGGCCAAAGTGGTCTAAAATTGGCAAAAATGCTGTTATCTACACATATACTGCTACAACCATGCTTAAAAGTGCTCAAAAATCGAGTTTGAGTAGCAAAATAGACGATTTTTGAGCAAAACATTCAGGCGAAAATTTTTTGACAATTTTGACCAAAAATCCTTAAAATTTGGCATTTCTTGGGCACCTCAAAGTAAGTGGGGGGAAGCCCAAAAAAATGGGGGTGGGGCCGAGTTGGGGGGGGGGACGAAAAGTGGGGGGCGCTCACCCTGCCCCCCCCGAAGTGCGCCCCAGGGGCCAGGCCCAGGTTCTGATCAGGGCCAAAAATAAGCAAAATATTATAAATATTTTGACATATATTGACCAAAACTTTGAAATTACGAAAGTTAAAAATAACGAAGTGTTGCAAAGTTGAAGTGTTGTTGGTTTTCTCACCAAATAGAATGAGAAAAAGGCAATACTAACGTTTGTATACTAGACGGTGTATTTTTAAATTTGAATTAAGAAAATTTTTGAAATTTTTCAATTTAAACCAATTTAGATTTAGATCAATCTATATCTTCTGATTTCCGTAGAACTAGTAGCGGCACGTGGAATAGTCATAATCTGCTGTTGGACCAACTGAGGGCTAAAAACCACAAAAAACTCATGCATTCAAAGAACAGCAGAAAGACAGTTGTTATAATTAAGAAGTTGTCATTATTAAGACATAATTATGAGACACTTGGAAGTAAAAATAAATAATAAACAAAAATACTGGCGGAAATCATAAGGAAAAAGTTGAAAGAAAATAGATCAGGCCGTTCATCTTCAGGACAATAATTAATATTAATAAATTAAATTATAATATTAAGAATTAATTAAACAAATTATATATTAGTTAATAAAGAATATATATACAAAGCATAAACTATGAAGGTATAATTTCAGCTGCTTTCGGACGGGAGGTACGATACTTCAATTCAGGAGCGGATCCAGGGGGGGCCGCCCCCCTCCCGTCGCGATACGAAGGTATTGGAAAAATAAGAAAAACACAAAAAATTTCGCTCCGTCGGCGCGAATTTTCTGATTTTTAACGGCATATTTATTGCATTTACGACGAAAAAACTTGAAATGCATCCGATTTTTCGGAAAAGACTACTTATCTTTGACTAAAAATGTGTTGTATTTTAAAAAATTTTGCGAGTTCTTCAAAATTAAAAGAATTAGCGCTTCAATTGTGTGCCGCCAGTGCTTCAATTGTGTACGAAAATGGTTCTCCTCGTCAAACAAATTACGTATGTTTACAAATGAAATATAAGATTAAAATCAAGATTTAAAAAAGCTTAGAAAACAATATTTTAAATGACGTACACTATGTTTCCACTAGCAGGAGTTGAAACAAGGGCCGGCGGAGCTAAAACAAAACAAAACAAATCAAATATCAAAAGACAACAGGCAATCTTTGGATAAAAATATCCCAAAAAGCTCTAGATTTAAATTTTCCTCCAACGGTTCAGTCACAGTAGAAATTTCAGAGCATTTTGCCAGACTCCTAAATGTTTCCGGCTACGCGAGGGATTCAGTGTACACACCTCCCAAAACAAAGTACAAATACAAAATACAGTAGTTTAAAAAGTAATTTTAGCCCATTTTATTAGCCCATTTTTGGTCTCCCCCCCCAAGTGTGAGGGAGGCTCCCCCCACTTTTTTGGCCCAGAGAAAACTCAGGGTACCAACGACTCAACTAGGTAGTATATTCCATGGTAACAAACAACTATTAACCTAGCTATATTAACTAAGTCAATTCAATTCAATTAATTAAATTAAAGTAAAAACTACAAAGATACCCGTACGGTGTGTAAGATCCGGACTGAGGGTGAGCTTCAGCTGATACTGTCCAGAGACCAGGGTACCCGCTGGCACCACCAGCGGTGCGGATGAAACCGGTGCTGCAGCAGCAACCGCAATCGGAGCCGGCGTGGGACTGGTGAGGACACCGATGGGAGATCCGCAGACGGTTTGGGGGACGGTGGTTCGAATCCCGACACTTGGGGGGAGCAGTTGTCGAGCTGCCCCTGCCCCACCACCCGATGGCGGACGTCGCCTGAGACCGTTAGGGATCACTGGCGAGGTTGTGGCGGCGGTCATGCCAGGATAGCAAGCCGGTCGTTGCTGCTGTTGCTGTTCCAGCATCGTGGTAGGGACAGGAGATGGTGCTGCAGCACCGGTTCCCGACAGCTGTTGGGGGACGGGGTTGGAAGAACCTGGAAGAACTGTGGGTCGACTAGGTGCTGCAGAGGAATGAATGATCGGTTGCTGTTGTTGCTGCTGCTGATGCTGAAGATGATATAGATAGGGATGAGATGGAGTGGTGGACGCTAGAGTTAAGTGAGTTGGCTAAAACGCAAAAAACTAGGTGTATATAATATGCATGCACAATGAACCTTACTACAGTACGAGATCGATATATACCGACGTATATATAGCAAGCTTAACAAAAAAATCACCCGAAATTTTAACAAAAAAAATCACCCCACCCTGACTCACAGGAAAGTCGCAGAGACCCAAATTTTTGCATGGTGATAGCCACACATCTCGACATTACAGCCTGTGAGTTTGAGCTCCTAGGCCCTCTCCATGCGTTCAGGGCAGACCTTTAAGTGAGGGTACCCAAAAGTCGCGGAATAAGCCTTCTTTCGATAGCCGGAAAAGTTGTAACTGCAATCATACGAATGCGGATGATGGATCTGTACGAATCTACTTTACGTGAACGTCAAGGAGGATTTCGGCGAGGAAGGGGTTGCACTGACCAAATATTTGTTTTGCGCCAAATCATGGAGCGGCGGATCAGATATGGGAAACCCACCGTAGTATGTTTTGTTGACTTTACGGCTGCATTTGATAGTGTCCACCAGCAATCTATGTGGGACATCCTACGCGTATGTGGTTTGCCTCGATCTTTCTTAGCCATCCTGATGGACCTTTATTCTGAATCATCTTCGTGTGTGCGAACTCAGGATGGATTATCGC
The DNA here is from genome assembly GCA_030248195.1 of Trissonchulus latispiculum. NCBI lineage: Eukaryota > Metazoa > Nematoda > Enoplea > Enoplida > Ironidae > Trissonchulus > Trissonchulus latispiculum. The sequence continues at coordinate 20,436 of JASAND010013641.1, forward strand.
CGGAATTCGCAGTCCGCACAGGAGTTCGTCAGGGTTGTATTCTGTCCCCTCTTCTGTTCAACCTCGTATTGGACTGGGTCCTTGCCAAAACCATTGATGATAGCTCAGACGGTGTATTGGTCGGTGATAACCTAGTTGTAGCCGATCTAGGTTATGCCGACGACATCGCTCTGCTTCAACCCGACCCCATATCAATGCAACATCTGCTTGATCGACTTTCCCGAGTTGCTGAAAGTGTGGGACTGAAAATCAAACCATCAAAAACGAAGGCAATGTCCATCCACACCCCTGCACCAACTCTGCAAATCTACGGTGAGCCCATTGACGTAGTGACATCGTTCTGCTATCTAGGTTCCGTCATAAGTGCGTCAGCTATTGCTCCAGCAGAAGATATCGATGTGCGAATTGGCAAAGCTAGCAGCACGTTCAAACGGCTGGCTGCCCGTTTATGGAGGAATAATAACATTCCAATTCCCACCAAGATGAAGATCTTTAATGCCAGCATCATCCCGATACTTCTGTACGGATGTGAAACTTGGAGCCCTCTTGCTACAAATATTGCCAGACTCGAAGTGTTCCACATGAGCTGCCTGCGCTCTATTCTTGGTGTAAGACTTGTGGATCATATCACCAACATCGAAATCCGTAGACTCTGTTCCAGCCAGCCTACCATCGCTGAAAGACTCCGACAGTCCCGATTACGCTGGCTGGGCCACATAGCCCGTCTGTCTCCGGAAAGGCTTTGTGCCAAAATCTGGCACATACCTGCACCCAACGGCTGGAAGTGTGTTCGTACTGCCCCTAAGAAGACATGGCTGTCAACAGTACAATGCGATCTTAAGCACCTAAAAGATGCGTACGGCGCAGCTGTCTGGGCACGAAGCTTCCGGGAACTCATCTATGACGTGGCACAAGATCGGGCTCAGTGGCGACGTGTGATTCTGCAGGGGAATCCGACAGCTGTTGGCAACGACTAGCTCCAGGATTAAGTGCAAAAAAAAAGTAAGTGCAAAGTACCCAAAAGTGACCTCAAAAACGTTCATGACCGAAGTTCGAATTTCGGCTGCTATTTACTAAGGGAAAACCCTAGGCAACCCATATTATGCATGTGACATGTCCTGACTGTGGGCTATCGATACATATATAGAAGTTCCCAGTCGGACCTCTGAGCCGTCCTGGGGTGGGTGATTTTTTTTGTTAAAATTTTAACAAATAAAAAATCATTTTTATATTTTGTTACTAAAGTCAGAACAGCAGCTAGAGCAAAACTAACGTCAAATTCGAGCTCAGCGACCTCGAAAACCTTTATATACGTTGTTTTTGAGGTTGCCTGACACTTTTGGGAGGCCAACCTGGTAACCAGCCGGGGCTGGACCGTCCGACGGTAAACGTGATCCCAGAAGTCAGTATTTGCCCATAGTTACCTAAAAACTAATGCGAGATTTGAATTCAGCGCCCTGGAAAACCCCCTAGGACATGCTTATAGCCACTTCGGACTGTCCAGTTGGTACCTGGAGGGTCAGCAAGGGTCCGGCAGGGGTCACGTGACCGTGGGTCATACCCCACCAACATACGAAGTTCTGATTTTCTCTGCCAAAATGCCTGGAAATAGGTTATAATCACTCACAAACACGAAAAAACAACATTTTAGCCTTTAAAACGGCACTTTAGAGCCACCAGACTTCATACTGGACCCTGTCGGGGGCCATCAGTGACCACTAAGACTTCGGCGGGGTCAGTTGCCTTAGTTGGAGCACTAGGCTAGCGGTTTGGGGTTCTAACTACGTTATTTAGTGCGCTCTAGCCAAAACTGATGAGAAAAAGTTGCTAGCTGCTCTCTGGGATCCGATCCGCCACTGATTTTTTTGTTAACGGGTGATTTTTTTTGTTAAACCTTTAACAAAAAAAATATCACACATTTTCATCTACTGCTACTTACTGGTAGGTCGTAGAGCAACGAAACTGGGGTGGTTTTAAAGCTTAGCCCAAGACCTATCCATGGGTCCTCAAAGTAATCGATTTGGTTTAGTTTTGCGAAAGTTCCAGCCAAAAAACCGAATTTTGATTTTTTTTGTTAAGCTTGCTATATACGTACGTTTAGGTAAAATTATGAGATTTTTTGAAGTTTCAACAGGCCTCACAGGAATGACACTTATATACGTAACACTTTGCCAAAAGACATTTTTATCTTAATCGTAAAAAGGTGTGAAAAGCCTATATATAGCTTCACTATAACTAACTACACCTATACATGCAGTATATATAGCTTTTGGAGTGGGCCCGACCATGGAACCAGGAGACATTTTCTTGAAAAACTCAAAAATCTTCGGCAAATTTTGTCAAGTCCCTAAACAATTACAAATTTCGTAAAACCTTAGCCCTGTATATAACATTTTGAAGAAATTTTCAGTGCTGGCACCCTGAACGGGAGGATCGCAAACGTTTCCTTCCTGTAGCCACCACTGCATCTATTTAGTTTAAAACAAAATATAAAGCAAAGATTAGATTATGTACCCAGTTACTAACAGGTGTCAAATTGGATGAACCAGCACAAGATGACTGCTGATAAGACTGGTTGGAATTCATGTGATCAAATGGCTAGCTTTCATCCATACACAGCAAATCAGCAAAAACAATACGTTCCTTCAATTGAACACAAAAATCAAATGAGCTAACTAAAATAAAAATATTTAGAACATATAACATAACATATGTATATATATATACGTATACTACGGTTATGGACAAAACTATATATACGTATATATATATATATAAATGGGGGGGGGAAGCATAAAAAAGGCCAAAACACCCAAAAAAAAAGAAAACTCAGCGTGTTTACTATATATAAAAAAAACTATAATAAAAAAAAAAAGAAATTGGCGGTGGGAGGGAATAGAGAAAGAAACAACTTGCTACCACAAATTTGTTTTTTTTGGGTGCTGTGTGTTTTTTTGAGGGGTGTAATTTTTAGAAAAAAAAAAAATTGGGGGGGAGTTTTGGACAAATTTTGGCAAATGGTCGGAACTTTTCCAATGCGCTTTCAATTGTTTCCATAGATTTGGCGTTTCTGGGGGGCTTCGCCCCCCAGACCCCCTTTTGCACCTTGTCTTACACTTAATTTTTGGTATCTTTTAATGATTAGTCACATTTTATATTTGTTACAGTTATATTTGTTCGTTCATATACTAACTAAAAACGGGTACACACCAAGAATTTTTAGTGTTTGAAGCAAAGTTTAACTGTTTCCTTGCAAAGTTTTGTGCTACAGGAGGCCTTTCTAAAAACGTTTGCTCCTTCGACTCGGCGCACTGGTGTTTCATTCGTTCTATCAAGTCAAAACCAATAAATGCAGATCATCGTGCTCAATTTTTAAATTTTGTCGGGCTGGTTTGGTGAAACTCCTCCAAATTTTGCTGTAAATAAGATTTTTAAATTTTACTTTATATATATATATATAAAGAAGCGGCCTCTAAAATAATTATATACGTCGGAATAATTTTGTTACCAATAAAATTAATTATATACATGTAGTAAGCAAACCGCGAGTAGAGTGGGAATTTTTAGGTAGTTACACACTTTTTTCTGAAAAATAGCAAAAAATTTTGGAGAGGTGTGTAACGTTACACATAAGCCGTCGGCGAAAAAAAAAAAACACTGGTTTGACTAAGTGCCAGGCTACAGTTTGCTCATTCTGAGACCCCCGAAAGAAGGCCAGACCCTCGTCTCCTGCACATAGTTTTCTTGGGAGAGATAGTTGGTGGGGGGTACGTAGATCCCCAAAAATTGGGTAGATATACTCATAGCCTATGATGCCGCCAAAAGTGGCCCCACCGTCCTGTGGGTGTGTGTCCCTGTCCCACCTACAGTGGGTCCTGTGTGGGTCAAAAATGAAAGTCTTCAAAAGTGGTCTTGCTGGGCATCAAATGAAAGCCTTTGGCAAGGCGAACAACTTTTGTCATTGTACCACTCACAGAAAGTGGCCTCACCGTCCTGTGGGTGGGTGTCCATTTTTGGCCACCTTTCGGGCAAAAATTTGGGGGGAGGGCAGCAAAATCTCTAAATCTGGAGGGGTCGCGGGAATTTGGCATTTTGGTGGGGGTCTCCCCTCCTTTGCACATCTATACTCTCCCCAACATAAGCTCAGACCTCCCTCACCAATAAAATGGGGTCCAAACAAGACAAAATATGCAAACTTTTTGCACACGTTTTGCAATTTTTCAAAATTTTCAGAAAAAAATTGAGAAGATTGGCTGGAAATAGTTAAAAACGCTAAAAAATAGATTTTAAAACGCAAAAGGAGTCGTTTTTGTTTAAGCCGGAAAAGGACCATTTTTTGCTGAAAAAATTTTGATAATTTTTAAATTTCCGATTTTTGAGACCCCCAAGCCAAATTTGGACTTTTTAGCCCCCCCCCCAACCAAACAGGTGGTACACGTATGGATATATATATATATATATATACTCCACAGACTTTTTGACTGACCCTCCTCCACCTGTTGAAGAAAAAGAATTAAATTATTGAAAATTTTGCACTTTTTTACAAAGGGGTAGGGGCTGTGGCTGCAAATTTTTAGAAAACTAGCGAAAAATTGCTAAACTTCGCTTAGTTGCCTCAAAAATCGCTAAAAATATGTATATAGCTGAAAATTGAGAAAATGTTTCAGTTTTCTAACGAAAAAACCAATTTTTCGACGACCCCCCTCGAAAATGTTTTACCCCTCCCCCAAATCTACTTTTTTCAACCCCCACCCCCTTTTTTGCCAAACCCCCCTCCCTACTTTTTTCAAACCCCCACCCCCACTTTTCCGCCAACCACACACCTACATATGGGCTGTGGCTGGCCGGTGGCCGGGAGTATATACCCCGCCAAGGCCGCACCCGGGGGGGGGGGAGCAAGGAGTCTAGACCCCCCTTTTGGGAAGATAAAATGGAAAATTTTTGCTATTTCTGTGGCAAAAGCAGCAATTTTTAAAAAAATTTCACTTTTTGCAACAAATAAAAGTCCAATGTACAGTTTGTGGGCAAAAATACTTCAACTTCTGGGGGGCTCCGCCCCCAGGCCCCCCTTGCGTTTTACCTTGGACCCCTCTTTTCAAAATCCTGGGTGCGGGCCTGTACCCCGCCTCCACTTAACTTTTTAGGGGGTCAACCTGCAAATTTGCAACATTACCCGTCCCGAGCATAGTTCCCCATCCGATTGCGGAACTTTGGGTTGTGGGGGGGAATGGAAATTTGGTTGTCGACCCACGAAATGTGATGAACACCCCCAGAATTTCCAACAAATGGCCAAAAAATGCAAAATTTGTCCGATATTTAACCGTTTTTCCTTCAAACTAAGGCTTGTTTTAACGTTGTAGGCGTTTTTACACCGTTTGAGAAAACGTTTTCAAAAAATGACTATTTTTAGCCAAATTTAGCTAACTTTTCGGGTCCAAAAATCGCTGGAGCTGGCTGAAGGTTGGCGTAAATGGTTTTAGTATTTTTGGGGGCGCGGGTACCGTGACCGTTCCCCAACAGCTGCGCTTATTCTAGGGATTTTGTCTTGGGAAGGGGGCTCCCTGGGGGCCCCCAAAAGTCCGAGGGGCAAGGAATTTTGGGGGGGGGAACTTTTCGAACAATATGCTAAAAATGCTGCTATGTTTCTGGCATGTACTGTAAAAGTTGATTTTTATTGCAAAAGGCAAAAAATGATTAAAAAACTCCGGCGAAGCCGGAAAATTATTGAAAATTTGGCCTTCTGAGCGAATTTTTCAGGACAAAATTTGGTACCAAAAGGAAGGGGCACCCTTTGGTTTGGGGGGGGGGGGCGATTTTGGGGGGGGGCACGAATTTTGGGGGAAGGTCGTTTATGGGGGGCCAACCCCCCTCCCCCAATCTGGGTGGGGGTCGCCAAAAGTTGTCATTTTGGTTGGGTGGGGGGGAACTTCGGAAATGTGGTGGTAGGCCCCCGAAATGTGATGGGGAGTACCCCCCCAAAAATTCGGACCTCAGAAAAGTCAAAAAATGGCCTGTTCTGTATTTTAACGCTTTTTTGTCAAGATAAGACTTGTTTTTATAGTTTAAGCCAAAATTTGTGAAAAATTTTTCAAAAAATGACCATTTTTAGCAAAATTTAGCTAACTTTTTGACCCCAAAAAGTGCTGAGGGGGGCGTAACCAAAAGTGGGGAGAGGGATAGTCCAAAAATCTGGGTGGATGAAGTTGCCCCCCCTGGTGAAACTATGTCTATGACACCCCACCAACATAGTTTCCCTGGAAATTGTGGTGGGGGGGTAAACTTCGGAAATTTGGTGGTCGACCCCCGAAATGTGATGAGGAGTACCCCCCTCAATATTCGGACCTCAGAAAATTCAAAAAATGGCCTAAAAACGTAAAATTTTCTGTATTTTAACGCTTTTTTGTCGAAACATGGCTTGTTTTTATCATCGTTTTAGGCATTTTTTTACACCGTTTTAAACCAATTTTAAGCCAAAATTTGGAAAAAACTTTTTCAAAAAATAACCATTTTTAGCAAAATTTAGCTAACTTTTTGGCCCCAAAAAGTGCTGGGGGGTTCGGGGGGGGGAGGGTAACCAAAAGTGCGGGAGGGATAGTCCAAAAATCTGGGGGGAGGTTGGTCGCAAATTTTGGGGGGGGACTACCCCATAGTTTCCCTGGAACTTTGTGATGGGGGAACCCCCCCCCCCGAAATCGGACCTGAAATTTCGAAAAATGGCCAAAAAATGCAAAATTCTTTGTAAGTTAGCCCTTTTTTCATCAAAATAAGGCTTGTTCTTAACGTTTTAGGCGTTGTTGCACGTTTTAAAGCGATTTTAGGCCAAAATTTTAGAAAAATTTTTCAAAAATGACCATTTTTCGACCAAATTTAGCTAACTTTTTGGGTCCAAAAATCGTTGGTCAAAAAAAGAAGTTGCCCCCCCTGGTGAAACTATGTCTATGACACCCCACCAACATAGTTTCCCTGGAAATTGTGGTGGGGGGGTAAACTTCGGAAATTTGGTGGTCGACCCCCGAAATGTGATGAGGAGTACCCCCTCAATATTCGGACCTCAGAAAATTCAAAAAATGGCCTAAAAACGTAAAATTTTCTGTATTTTAACGCTTTTTTGTCGAAACATGGCTTGTTTTTATCATCGTTTTAGGCATTTTTTACACCGTTTTAAACCAATTTTAAGCCAAAATTTGGAAAAACTTTTTCAAAAAATAACCATTTTTAGCAAAATTTAGCTAACTTTTTGGCCCCAAAAAGTGCTGGGGGGTTCGGGGGGGAGGGTAACCAAAAGTGGGGGAGGGATAGTCCAAAAATCTGGGGGGAGGTTGGTCGCAAATTTTGGGGGGACTACCCCATAGTTTCCCTGGAACTTTGTGATGGGGGGAACCCCCCCCCCCGAAATCGGACCTGAAATTTCGAAAAATGGCCAAAAAATGCAAAATTCTTTGTAAGTTAGCCCTTTTTTCATCAAAATAAGGCTTGTTCTTAACGTTTTAGGCGTTGTTGCAAGTTTTAAAGCGATTTTAGGCCAAAATTTTAGAAAAATTTTTCAAAAATGACCATTTTTCGACCAAATTTAGCTAACTTTTTGGGTCCAAAAATCGTTGGGGGGGTTCGGGGGGTGTAGCTAAAAGTGGAGGGAGGGATAGTCCAAAAATCTGGGGGGGGGGAAATATGGTCAAAAATTGTGGGGGGATATATACCCCCCAACCCCCCCCCCATAAGGCAACTATGGACTACCTCCCCCCAGTGGCGGCGCCAGGGGGGGGGACGGCCCCCCTTTGCGATTTGGGCCCCTGCCCCCTCCCTTTGGGGTGTCGGGCAGCCCCATATCATAGTTTCCCTGGAAATTTTGGTTGGGGGGGTAAACTTCGGAAATTTGGTGGTCGACCGCCGAAATGTGATGGGGAGTACCCACCCCCGAACCCCCCCCCCCAAAATTCGGACCTCAGAAAATTCGAAAAATGGCCTAAAAACGCAAAATTTTCTGTACTTTAACGCTTTTTTGTCAAAACAAGGCTTGCTTTTATCGTTTTCAGCATTTTTACACCGTTTTAAACCGATTTTAAGCCAAAATTTGAGAAAAAATTTTCAAAAAATGACCATTTTTAGCAAAATTTAGCTATAGCCATGGGGTGAGGGGGTGGGAAGTAAAGTGAAAGGAAAAAGGGGAGAAAAGGAGGAAAGAAAGAAAGGAAAAAAAAGAAGAGGAAAAAACCCACCCCATTTTTGGGGGGAAAAACCCACCCGCCTCCTGGGTCATGGGTTGGAGATATGAGCACCAAAAAATAACTGCTGGAAGCGCGACTCTTTCTTACCTATGAATGCAAAGATCAAGTCATTTGGTTCACTCCTACTCATTTTATGACATTTTGAAAATGACAACTACTTTTTGGTCCAACCATGCCAAAATTTTGCAAAAGTTTGGACCGATGTAACTTTTGACTGGGTTGGGTTAGAAAAGTTTTGCAAATATCTGCAATGATGGCAACTCTTCCTCTTTGCACACAGCCAAAATTAGACCGATCCGCTGTACCGTTAGTCTGGCACATTGCCAAACGTGGCGGGGAAAAAACCCACTTTGGGGGGGGGGGGGAAAAACCCACCCAAATTTTTTTCAAAAAATTTTTTAACAACTCAACACGGAAACAATTAGAGACGCTGCGAGAACGCTGCGTCATCCTATGCGGTCAGATTCGGACAATTTTGATTACCTGGCTAGCTAGGGGCTAAAAACCTTAAAAGTGCCATTTCGCAGCTGGAGGACCCAATACAGGTACAATTGTGGATTTTAACAGCCAATTCTACGTAAAAAACCATTCTCTACACGATAGAATAATAAGTTTTATCAAATTACATCATTTTTAGCATTTTTCAAAAATTGCCCTATGTTTATGTGTTAAACTTTATGAAACCTGGCCAGTTGATGCAGCATTTTCAACGGCAATGAGATCTCAAAAAAAGCTACTTAGATCGGGTTTTTTGGTTCATACTAACTAAAAAAGGGTTGAATTTTACACTGGAAGTGTCAGAATTGCGATAGAACAATTTTTAAGACCTGTGAGGGGTGGGTTTATTTTCCCCCATTGGGTTTTCCCCCCGCTACTTTTTGCATTATACCGCTCTAACTGTACAACCTAGAGAAGTGCAAATAGGCTTAAAAGAAAGTTCTAAGTACGCCAAGTACGATGGTATATAAAGTTCTCAGATACCCCTTATAATAAAAAAGTTCCAGCCAAAATCCGAAAATGTGGGTTCCCCCCCCATGGCTATAACTTTTTGGCCCCAAAAAGTGCTGGGGGATGGTTCGGGGGGGGGGGTTCAGGGTATTTTTTAGGGAATTTTTTTCGGGGGGGGGCTTCCCGGGGGGCCCCCCCCCCCGGGCCCGGGGGGGGGGAAAGAAATTTTCGGGGGGGAAGATTTTTTCGCAAAAATGAGCCAAAAAATGGTATTTTTTGGCGTATTTTGCATGGGGAAACGCAACAAGTTCTCAAAAATGCCAGGATTTAAGCTAAAAATAGCTATTTTTACGAAAAAATCTCCGGCGAAGCCGGAAAATTTTTGAAAATCGGCCTATTTTGGCAAAAATTTGGGCCTCCAAAAAATCCTGGGGGGGGGGAAGCAAAAATCCGGGGGGGGCAGGCATTTTCGGGGGGGGGGAAGGTCAATTTCGGGGGGGGCCCCCGCCCCCGCCCCCCCTGTAAAAAATACCCTGGGGTTACCAAAAGTGGGGGGAGGGATAGTCAAAAAACCGGGGGGGGGGGGTAAAGTTGGTCGAAAATTTTGGGGGGATACCCATAGGTGTAATTGGGGGGGGGGGGGGGTGGTTTGGGGGGGTAACCCCCCCCCGCCATTTTTCCAAACCACCCCCAAAAATTTTTGGGGGCCCCCGGTCCCTCCCCCCCAACTGGGGGGGGGGTAGTCGCGCCGAAGGTCATAGGTGTACCACCTGTGTGGGTTGGGGGGGGGGGGGGGTAGTAGGTCCAAATTTGGCTCGGGGGACCCACCAAAATCCGAAATTTGGTGGGGGGGAACCCCCCTAAACTGTACCCAAGTTTTTTAGCTAAAAATGGTCCTTTTTCGATGTACAATACATTAAACGTACTCAAAAGCTTCTGTCAATAGCTTTCGTATGCGAAAAGAGGGCTTGAAAATTGACAAATTTGTGCTAAAATATGCCTAAATTAGGCCAGATTGTGAATTATAATTGCGTACATATTATCTTTTAATTGCTACAAATAACCATCTTTAGCTGTTTATAGCCGATTTACATCCTTTTTTTCTAAATTTTTCAAAAATTTCCAGAAATTGCAAAAAATTTTTCAAAAATTTTGCATTTTTTACTTGGTATTAGGGGGGAGGGGGGTTTGAGCTCGGCTTGGGGGGGAGTAGTTGAGGCCGGGTAGGGGGGGAGGGGGTCTGGCCTCTCCGTGTGGTGGTCTCACAGGGGGTAAACTGTAGCCTGGTTCACCTATGCCGAAGGCGCGAAAAACTGGCCAAAATCGGGTATTTTTAGGGTAAAATTTGCAAAATTTTTCAAAAATGTTCAAATTTTTGGCTTAAAGTGTTCATTAGTGCGTGAAATACACGTTTTCAACAGTTTTATGGACTTTCTGACTCAATATTGACCTTATTTTGTAGTTAGGCGTCTTGTCATTAAGACGTGGCAGAATCTGCCCTGTCAGACGTCTGATTCTGCCCTACTTTCAGCTTTCAGACTTGCTTTCTTCTTAGCGCTCTTGAATAACAGAATGACAGCTGACCCTCGCTGAAAGTTAGTGCAAAGATCATACTAGAAAGTTTTGCTTTGCAAAAGCTGTCACTCTTGTCGGCCTCTGTCCAAGGAAAGTCAGCAACTTGTTGCATACATACGTACATATAAT
>JASAND010013642.1:0-61848 GCA_030248195.1 Trissonchulus latispiculum
CCCCCACCTCACCTCCAGGTAGCTCAAGTCCCTCAGAATTGCGTAATCAATCGCCCCTATTCGAACGACCTTTACATCCGTTGAATTCCATCATTAATGATAGATCTAGACGAGCCAGACCCAACTCCTATGCTTATACACCGAGAAGAGGACAGCTGGGGTTTGAAGACATACCTCTGCAACCTTTGGCACCCGTTCCGTCTGCCCCTCCTGAACCTGAATACCCTCACCTAATTCGACCCAGAAGACCTTTGCTGCCGGGACCAGAGGAGGAATGTCCGAGACACGAACCGTCTCATCAACTTCACCAATATAGAGCTGGATCATATGAACAAGACAGTTCTCCAACCCGTGCTGCAAGTCCTGATGTTGGGGGAGCTGGAGCTCGTGTTATAACCCCACCACCATACCGAGATAGTCGCTCCAGAGATCCGTCTGTTGGAAGAAGACCCAGGGATCGTATCTACAGCATACAGAACGTCCCCGAACATTTGTCCGAATATAGATCCCCTAGTGCTTCCCCGTTACTAATAGACATATCACTACATGGTGTCACCATGACAGCTCTTCTAGATACCGGAGCTAATATCACCGTTATTTCGGACAATATGGTGAGAAAATACAGTCTGCCTACAATCGAATTGGAAAAACCCAGATGGAGCTTGTCTGCCACTGGACATCGAATGGATATTAACAAGAAGGTTGAAGGAAAAATCACCTTCCCTGGAAGCCCAACGTATCCGCCAGTCCCACACACTTTCTTTGTTAGTGAAAATGCCCCTCAAGATATCCTGTTGGGAACCGACTTCCTTGCCAAATTCCATGCCTCTTTTGAAATCTCCGTTCATACAAATGAAATTAAGATCCACTCAACCCACCCGCCGGGAACCTTTTCAATTCCCATATCCACACCTCAACACCCACTAGAAACTGCTTATAGAGTAACCTTAATGGAGAATTTCACCTTGCCAGCCAGATCTAGGGCAATTATTAATGCGATGGTAGAAATCCCTCCTGATGTAGTCCTTAATGTAGAAGGAGACTTTGACCCACACCCCACAAGTTTAAGTCCCCTCACCATCCAGACCGCCCTCTAGCCTGCCTTCCTGCTCGTGTCAGGTTAGATTCCAAACATATCATTATATACCTGGAAAACTACTCCGGAGACCCATAAAATTGTATGCAAACGAATGTGTCGGAAGCGTCACGCCTCAAGTTCCGGATAGAAATCATCTGGAGGACAAAGCCGAAGATGGCTGTCAAGCTTACTATGTCCGCACCCCGAGCCAAGGTGTATTACACCTGAATCATGTTATGGATTATTCTGAAGAAGAATTTCCTAGGATTATTTCCAAAGGAAAGTCGAGCCAAACCCGCACATATGAAGACTTGCCCGAAGTATTCAAAGAGATGCCTCGCCCTTCAGCTCAATTAACTGAGACCGAAATCAACCAATTTTGCGAATCCCTAATAAAGAACGAAAAAGTGTTCTCACACCATCCCTATGATGTTGGAAAATGTTCAGTGTTTCAGGCTACCATTAATACCGGAACCAATTCCCCCCTATATTCCCCCCCTTATCGACTGCCAGTACATTTGCGAGAAACATTGTTGGAAGAACTCAAAGAAATGCTAAAGCATGGATTCATCAGACCCTCTCAAAGCCCATGGGCCTCTCCTATGTTGTATGTCCCAAAACCAAACGGGAAGTGGAGATTGTGTGTTGATTTTAGAAGAATCAATCAAGTCTCCCAGCCTGACATCTACCCTTCACCCCGGATCGATGACATATTGGCTGCATTGAGAGGAGCCAATTACTTCAGCACATTGGATTTGAACAAAGGTTTTAATCAGATAGAACTTGATGAAGAGTCCCGAGCCAAAGCGGCATTCAACACCTTTCATGGACAATTTGAATATAATGTGCTTCCGTTCGGATTAAAATCAGCACCTGGAAACTTCCAAAGATGTATGGAACGGGTATTAGGAGATCTACAATGGAAAAAGTGCATCATCTATATTGATGATATCCTAATCTTCTCTAAGGATTTCGATGAACATCTAGAAATCATGCAGGAGATTTTTGATCGACTAATAGCTGCAGATCTGAAACTGAACACCGAGAAATGCTCCTTCCTACAAACACAGGTAAAATATCTGGGACATACTATCTCCGCTAAAGGAGTGGAACCCCTGGCGGACCGAATCAAGTCCATACAGGACTTTGCCCAGCCCAAATGTGTGAAGGATGTGGAAAGTTTCCTTGGAATGTGCGCGTATTATGCCAAGTTCATCAAAGGATTTGCCTCCCTGGCCAGCCCTCTGTATCAACTCAAAAAGAAGGAGAACAAATTTACTTGGCATAATAATCATCAAAAAGCCTTCGAAACGCTGAAACAGGCCCTACAGGAAGCACCTGTATTGGCCCATCCCGACATTGACCGTCCATTTGTCTTACATACTGATGCCTCCGACCTCGGGTTGGGTGCTGTACTATCACAGGATCAAGAGGATGGGAAGGAACATCCCGTTGCCTACGCCGCCAGATCCCTGAAGAAACATGAAAAGAATTACAGCACGCATGACAAGGAATGTCTTGCCATCAAGTTTGGAATACAGCATTTCCGACACTTCCTGTATGGAGGCCCACCATTTCTAGTAGTTGCTGACCATTCAGCCTTATGGTGGCTCATGACAGCCCCACCTCAGAATTCGCGATTAGCCCGTTGGAGAGTTGAACTCAGCGAATATACCTTTGATATTAAGCATAGGCCCGGAAAAGATAACAGCAATGCTGACGGATTATCCAGAAACCCACTTTTTCGAGATATCGCTGGACCGAAGTCCACCCCACCCTTAAATGTTAGGGTCATCACACCACCAGTGGGACCAGAAGTGGCTGATGGACTTATTGGGGCAATCAACTGTCTAATCGCCTGCCACCCGATACCCGGACGACAAGTTATGATGGCCCGTAAAAGGCTACAACGAGATCCCAGTAGTGAACACAGCATTGATGAATTATCCGAACAAATGCAATCCATTGATCTTCACACTTTGGACGAAGCGGAAGTGGAAGAGGCCCTTAGCACACTGCAGAAGCCCAAGAAAAGTGCTCAACTATCCGCTAATCTACCGAACACACAGGAGCGGAAAGATCTGGACCTACAAAGTTCCTCCCAGGAAGGAAAATCTCTGGGTGTACAAGATGTCTCGGCCGAACCTGGACATATAGATTCAAATTCCACCCCTTCGCAAAGGGACGATGACCCGGACATTAACCTTGTTGAAGATGGGAAGGACGAAACCTCCCAAAGACACAACCAACGCAGTCCCGAGTCCCTATCATCCGGATCTTGGGATGCGGAATTCTTCGCTTCGAAACCTATGGAAAATGAAGACCAACCCGAAGTGCCTGCTGTCTCCCAAGAAAATGAAGAAAGAAAAGATATTCCCATCGAGGAACCCTTGTATTTGACCAATACCATCTGGGATCGTCTGATAGAACAACAAGAAAACGATATTTTCTTTGCAGCCATTAAGAAGTACCTTGTCCACGACATCCTACCTGTAGATTTTACTAAAGCCGTCAAAATCGCGGCAGCGGCCACGGAATTCATCATTGATGATGATGTCCTATATCGATTGTCAAAAAGTCGAGAGGAAACGAATCGACAACTTGCCGTGCCTCTACCGCTCAGGAAACACATATTGTTGGCAGCCCACGATAGCCCTTTTGCTGGGCATTTAGGAATCGCTCGAACACACTCCAGGATACAGAAAAACTATTGGTGGCCCTCCTTATGGGCTTCCGTCAGGGATTGGGTTAACACATGTCGGATCTGTATGGCACACAAAGCACCACATCGCAGAAAGAATGCCCATCTCCATACCATTCCCCCTACTGAGCCTTTTGATCGAATTCATGTGGATATAATGGACATGAGAAGACCTTCAATTCATGGTCATCGATATGTGATCTCCTTCATAGACGCCTTTTCAAAATACGTGGTAGCTGTTCCCGTCCGAGTGGCTACTGCCCTAGTAACGGCCTATGTGTTCGTCGAGCACATCCTATTGAAATTCGGAGCCCCCCGAAAATTGGTCAGTGATCAAGGAGTACAATTCGTGTCAGCATTGAATAAAGCAATCTGCAAATTGGCTGATGTTAAGAAAGTAGAAATCACCAAATATAACCCCAGCAGTAATGGACAAATAGAGCGCTGGCACCTTACTCTCAAGCATATGCTACGCACTACTGTGCAGGGACATATTGACTGGGACAGAATGATCCCATACTGTACATTTGCTTACAATTCCAGCGTACACGCCTCGACTGGAGAAACACCATTCTATCTAGCCAATGGATGGGATCCTACTCTCCCCAACAGTTATAAATTAATCACTCCTGCCGAGTTACATCATGTTCCTGACTATGTCGCCCAAGTTTCCGAAGGATTAAGGAAGGCCTGGAAATATGCAAGAGATCACATTCAAGCCGCCCAAATCACTTAGGAAAGAAACTACAACCGAGGTGTCCGTCAGATCACCTTCATGCCGGGAGACTTAGTCATGGTACAAGCACCCCAGAAGGCTGGACAGAATGTTAGTCATAAGTTGAGACCTTTCTATTGTGGACCCTATCGGATCGTGGATGTACATCCACCCGTGGCTGATCTCAGGCTGGCCAATTCACGTAAAGCCCAGATACACCGGGTCAACTTCAGGCGAATGAAACCCGTGCCAGCACCCCATGTACTCCCTTTATCCCCGGAAGATCAACTAACTGAAGAAATGGAAGGGGATCCAAATCTTCAAGCTGATATTAGTTCAGACGAAGATATTCTATCCACAGCCCCAACTTTAGGTTCAGAGCCTGAAAGGAAGTCACGCATCTCCAGACAGAGAAGAGCACCCTCTCCAGATATAAGAAAACCTATTGACCAATATAGTGACCTGGAAGACAATACTTCAGATCCCGAACTAATCGCGGAAACTCTCGTGGAGATGACCTGCGTCCCCATAAATAACGATTGGCTGGAGGTCCAAGCAGATCGATTAGGAGATGTTACTATTACTGCTAACCCTCATCTCCAAGATTGGGGTCAAGACCTTCCCCTCACCTATCCCACAGTAGTACTCGATGTTAGACCGGATGGGAACTGTTTTTATCGAGTACTGGCTGCTGCTATTTATGGTGCTGAGCATCGACATCCAACAGTCCGAGAGTTAATGCGAGATTACTACGATCACCACCCTAGAATTCAGGAAGCTATGCAGCAAATGCAAGCTCCGAAGAGATATGACCCAGAAGTCATTTCACGCCCTGGAACCTTCGCCACGGAGGTTGAAATTTTCCTTGCTGCCAATATGTTGAACACCCAGATTGCGACCTATGTAAATCCAAAGGACAATTACTGGATGTGGTTTAATCATACCCCTGCATTTCTAGGATCAGATATTGACCCTGACTCCCGGTCAATCTACATTTGGCATGTAAACCAGAACCACTATATGTTAGTCCTAGATATAGAGAAGGGATTTTTGAAGCCATTTCACACTACTTATCCAGAAGTCTTTAGATCCTGGTCCTATGCGCTTCGTCCCACTCTCTCTCAAGTGATCAAAGACTCTAACTACCCGCGACTTGTCCCTGCCCAGTCTCCCCCAGTACAATCTCAAGAATCCCAGGATCCTAGACCCCTCATCCCGAGTCAACCGCTAGAAACTCAAGATTCCAGACCGCGTCGAGAAGCAGCATCACAAGCCCGTGAAAACATCCGGTCATGGTCAACAGTTTTGCGATCTGGTCGAAAGAACCAGGAGCCCTATGGGCAGAAATAGTGTTTGTAGAACTGTATATGACGGGGAGATCTCAATGTAAGCTCTCTCCCCGGGGATGACTAATTGAGGAATATGAGTCTGTTAGTTTAATGCTTAATATTAAAAATTCTTTTACTGTCAGCAATTTCTTCTCCAAAACTAAATACTATTATTTATAACCTTAAAATTAATAATCTCTAATCTATATCTCTAAATAAACAAATTACTTATGTATAATTCCTCAATGTCATTCCCCACATGATAACAAGGAAAATCCTATAAAAAGTAACATATTAAGAAAAATAATACAAAAAAATGAATAAAACATTAAAGTATTTGTAATTTTGTGTAAAATGGAATTTCGAGGATATAATGAAGTTTTAAATATAGAATATGATAAAGACATGGTTATTTATGTGTATGTGTATGAAATACTTGTATAATTGTATGTAATTAAGGAATGTAAGCCAGAGTTGCCAGGGGAGATAAACTCCCTCCGTTTCACACCTATTATATGTTGCATGTTTTTGTTATGCCCATCATTGTGTGTAAAGTCGTGTAAGAAAATTAATGTTATCTACGTGTTATATATGTAATTTTTTGTGATCTACCTAAAGGGGAATATGTGATATCTTTAGAGGATCTTTGCCATCATTAATGTAACATCTCTATACCGGTTGATAAATGTCTGAAATTCTGATACAGCTAACCTCATAATTGCAGCAACACACAGACAGAGAGGTTGATGAGCGAATCTAGCAGGGTTGATATCCCTCCAACGGTTTCAATAGGGTTGGTACCCCTAATCTTCCCCTACATGCGAGGGTACGAAAAAGTTATTTTAAAGAGATTTAAAAAAGTAATCCAAATTTCATTGTTTTAGAATGAATCAACCGCAATTACATCATAGTGCGCTGGACGAACTTCGGAAGCTGTCGATTTTCCAGCTTCCGTATGCGCCAGAAAATCCCGGAAACTTTCTATGGTTTCGCAGTAATGCTGGGGAGCATAAAGTCCTCTCCAATTTTGCATCCCACCCCGCCAAAGACGCCGATGGCCGACCCATCATGATCCGGCATCTTAAGAAGGAGCGTAAGACAGCCGAACACGCTTTCTTCGCCACCCTTGCTGACCTTACCGGCGCCTTCAAGGTATCGAAGGACATCCAGAAAACCGAGAAGCCGGCCGCCGACGTCAAAAGGATAGGCGGAGATGAGATTCAATTGAGCCGTCTCCTGCCCTATCCATATTCCTATCAGCCCTTCAAGGCTCTAGTAATGGCCAGTGTCCTGCTGTCGAAATTCAGCATTCCTTACTTCAAGGAAAAGCTGATGGCCACTGGAAATCGAAGACTCATGGAAGCCACCCATGACCACTTTTGGGGAATCGGTGAGGAACTTTTCGACTTGTGATGTGAAGAGTTTAACTCTTCAAAAGAACAAGCCGATCAGCAGGCTATCCAGGTGGCCCACGACAAACAGGCCGCCAACATTATGGGCCAGATTCTGGAATTTTACAGAGTCTACTTGAAAGATCCCGAGGGCCTCTACCCTGCCAACCCTCGTGTGGTCATAGTTGGAGGCTGTGCCCTCCAAAATAATCAAATTGTGGATGTCATTAAGGAGATGAGCGGATGCAACGATCCGCTGCTCATTCCGATTCATTTGGCCACCCCCGCAAGATGGCCTTACCAGAAGCCGCGTCCGACGCCTGCGGCTACTACCAAACGCTCTCACCCTACTCCTGATCAGAAGAGGGATTCGCCGCCGGTCCCCAATCTCATGGCCCTGTCCCTTGGTCCTCCGCAACGCCGTAATTATCGAGGTCACCCTCCTCCCTGCAAAAAGTGTCGTTGCCACTAAGAAGCCAGGACTAAGGCTGTGATATTCTTAAATGTTGTAAAATATATGTATACATGTTGTGAATATGCTTAAATGTTGCATGATTGTTATATGTTCTATATGTATATCCATGTAATATATCTTGACTTACATACCTATTTTTAATCTGGATTTTGTAAATTTCAAGATTACCCATTTCACAGAAATCAAAATGGGATTGTTACTCCCTTCAAATACCGAAACATTGTACAAATTGGGGTTGTTATCCCCGTAGAATACTTTAATAGATTCTACAGATATCTCGAATGAGTTGTGTACCTCATTACCCTTATCAACAGTCATACTACCCCTATTACTAAACTCTATGGATTGTTATCCAAACTAAATATTGCACTCAGATTGTTACTCTGAACGCATACACGTCACTCGGGAACCATGGATACTGTGTCATAATCCTCTTATTGACCTGACAATTTAATTTCAGGAACAAGGATATGGAGACTACTACTGGAACTTCTACAGAACCTCTCCCCAGATCATACTCCCCACAAATGGAGTTGTCCCAAAATCGAGCCTTCAGGAACCCTATGGTTCTCCCGGGACTTCGGGTCCCAATCCCAACCTTGGCTGGACAGCCAATTAGACATAGAGCCCCTATGCCAAATCCCAATGTCCCTTTCCAGGGATTCCGGCCACTCACTGTGGCCCCCAGACAACAGAAGGTTGACAAGTGCGTGTACTGCGGTATCCCGTTTGCCCAGCCAGGAGAGCCCAAAGCCAGCACTAACTGCCCCATCAAAGTCCCTCACCGTCAAGGCACTTACACTACCGTGCCAGATTTGAATTCTCACCCTCACCATCTGCCGGAAAACTATGGCAGCCTACATCTCCTTAAGATGATCCCTGAGGGAGAAGAATATCCTCCCTCCCTTATGTATCCTGGGTTTAAGGTGAAATCAGACGCCGTGGGAATTCAAATCCGCAAAGCCCAGATTCAATATGAAAATTCTCTTCTTCCCTCCCCCTTCATGACCGCCCACGACCAAATTCAAGCCTCCTTCCGGACATTTTACAAAATGGTAAATAAGGAATCCATGACCGTTGGGGATAAGGCTTTGTTTATTACAAGCCTCGAGGATCTGCGACAGGACATGGTCCAACTCATCAACGACCCAAAGCTAAAAGTCACCGTCCCCTTCTTTCCTCCTCCGCCATATGGATCAGAAGCGCCGTATCCGACGCTGGCCAACCCCATTGGTCCCCTACCAGTCCAGGATTCTCCATCCCCCCAGTCGGAAAACACAGACTTTTCTGTCGGGGAGGATCGGAGTGGTAACGAGGAAAGGAATACTGAGGAAGATGGTGAATCTCAATCCGAGACCCGTCAATCCCCTGATGGAGCAGCAGACGAAGAATGGGTTCCTCCCGTTCACCCATACTACAGCAATCCTCGAATTCCTGCTGGCATTGAAGTCATCGTTCCACCAAACGCTCCCGAATGGTCGAAGGAGTACGCCACGAATCTCCCTCCCCCTCCAGAAGAATCACAGGATGATCCGCCCAACGATCCGCTCCTCCGTCGGCTCGAGACTACTCTCGGCCTCAATCAGACCAGAGCCTCCTCTGAAGAACAGGACCCGGATCTGGACCCCCTTCCCCCGTTGGACATCAAGGTTCCCCTCCTACCGGAGGAGTGGCGAGATAATGTCCCCGCTTACATCCAGAGGGAATTGAGGGCCCTTGACAGCTGCCTCGACGAAGGTATTATACCCGTGATCGAGTACTGGAGACATGGAGACTGGAGTATTATGGTTAAGGACAATAAGCGTGCACGAAGTTTCCTGAATTTTACTGACAGCTACGGTTAAACTTGAGTAAAAGCGAAGTTTGAGTGCTTATATAAGAAAGGATGTCATAAAAGTGCGAGATGAAACCGTATCCGACTTTCCACATTACAGCAAGAAAGAGTAATGAGTTGTAGTATCATTGGAAAATATCAGCAATCAAGGAAGGTGAAGCCGCATAGAAAAAAGTTTTCGAAGAAATGTTGGTTAGGCCTTTGAATTTGCGGTAAGATATTCATGCCTGTCCAGTTGGCTAAGTTTGAAGTGTGGTTGACTAAATAAATGGAGCTTCGGATATGATTGGTTTATAGAGATGCCAAGGGTTAGGATGTTGGCTTAGATAGTGACCAAGTATGACGGAGTTGGGCTAGATGGTGTCCAAGAATTTATGTGTGTTGGTTTAAGTGGTGCCAAGTTGGCTTAGCGGAATAGCAAGGAATACAAGAAATGAACTTGAAATTGAGAGCGCTGATTGACTTGGCCTTGTTTGCACTTTGCAGTAATCAAGCCTGTCAACCAAACTTGGTTTAACGAAATGTGCGTTGGCTAAAAAGCAAGAAATGAACTTTAAATCGACAGCGCTGACTGTCTTGGCCTTGTTTGCAATAATCAAGCCTACCAAACAAGCTTGGTCTAACTAAATGTGCGTTGGCTAAAAAAATATATACAAGAAATGAATCTGAACTTGACAGCGCTGACTGACTGTCTTGTTTGCAATAATCAAGCCTACCAACCAAACCCAACCTTGACTAAAACATACAATATAAATAAAGACAGCAAATAAAATTCATAGTTAGACGTTGATGGCGACTCTAGCCAATAGCCAAGCCAAGAAACCAAGCTTGGCTTAATGTAAGAAAGAGGACTTGGTCTAAAATAAGCCAAGTTTGGGGTGTGTATATATGCTAGATCAAGCATCAAATAATTAGTGGCCATCAACGTCAACAATGTAACCATCGATCTTATTAGGTGAAATGCCTCTTATTTATTGTATGTCTTAGCCAAGCTTGGTTGGTAGGCTTAATTATTGGAAAACAAGCACAAGCGAGTCAGCGACCACAACACAAATTCCCTTACCAACTCACTTTGAGTTGGCTAATAATAGACCAAGTCTTCTAGCTAAGCCAAGCTTGGTTGGCTTGGCTATTGGCTTGCGTGGCCAACAACGTCAGCAATCTAAGTACCAATCTATTTCGTCTATTGTTTCTTATTTATTCTATGTTTTATGGTTGGTAGACTTGATTATTCCAAGCGCAAGACAGTCACCGGAGTTGCTTCTTGATTTGTTGCATTTATTAGTGTTGTGCGTTGGCCGGTGCGGCCAATGGCTGGCCAATGGCCGGCCATTGGCCGGCCAAGCCATTGGCCGTTGGCCGAGAAAATCTCGGCCAGTTGGCTTGGCCGGCCATTGGCCGTTGGCCGGCCAACGGCCAATGGCCAACGGCCAATTGGCTGGCCGTTGGCCGATGGCTGGCCAATGGCCGATGGCCGGCCAACGGCCAATGGCCAACAGCCAACTGGCTGGCCGTTGGCCGTTGGCTGGCCAATGGCCGAGTGCTGGCCAAGTTCAAATTTACTGATCTTGTGCGTTAACTGTGTTGAAAAATTTAATTTTGCTGCATAATATCGTAAACATTTTGCTGTATAAACGTTATATTAGATACAGTACTACAGATTTTCACTAGATGTTGACAATGTTTATCGTTATTAGCGTTATTTTTACAAATAAATTTGCGAATTGCATGCAAACTTTAAGTGTGCTAACAACGTAGTTTTTAGCGGTCAACGTCTCATCAATTTATTGCGGTCCTCCAGCAAAATTTAAACAGAATTATCTCGGGTGGAAGCTTAATGTTTGGAAAAACTATTTTACAAATATTGTAAATTGTAAATTGTACTATTGCAAATAAAGTTTAATTAAGTTGACGCCTAATTAAGCACGGTAGACGAACAAAAATTGTAAATGCCAGCTCGCCAGCGTTGGCAAATAGCTACGGCCAAGCAACAGCCAACGGCCAACCAGCGGCCAACGGCCAACCAGTTGGCCGTTGGCCATTGGCCGTTGGCCGGCCAACGGCCATTTGCCGGCCAACGGCCAACGGCCCACGGCCAGCCAATTGGCCGTTGGCCATTGGCCGTTGGCCGGCCAACGGCCAATGGCCGGCCAACTTCAAACTCCGGCCAAGCCAAGCCAAGCCAACCAAGGAAATTTTCGGCCAATCCCAACACTAGCATTTATTAGCCACCGCACATTTTACTAAACCTAGCTTGGTTGGTAGACTTGATTATTCCAAGCGCAAGACAGTCACCGGAGTTGCTTCTTGATTTGTTGCATTTATTAGCCACCGCACATTTTACTAAACCTAGCTTGGTTGGTAGGTTTGATTATTATAAACAAGCGCGAGACAGTCATCGCATTTTATCTTTATTTCTTGTATTTTTAAGCCAACGCACATTTTGTTAAACCTAGCTTGATTGGTAGGCTTGATTATTCCAAACAAGCCCAAGACACTCAGAGCTCCGAATTTCTACTCTTGGCTATTAACAAATTATCCTAGGATGTGGATGTAAAAGGATGTGGCGGTAAAACCATCACTATGAAATTATTCTTTAAATATGCTGTCTGTATAAATGCATAAAATGCACAGTAAGCTTAGACTTTCTCGAAGGAAAAGTCTGACTACATGGAAGTTCGAATAGGCGGATATAGATTATATCATCTATAACTATAAAAGTCTAGAAATTGATATAGATGATTGTAATTTTTACTGCCGGCGAATATGGGTTGTTCGGAGACGCTGTGCCCATATTAGTTTGCCCACGACCTAGTCCTCTCTTGATTTCGCAACCTCACCCCATCCACTCATATTACTTATTTCTTGTATATATGTCGTAGTTCAGTATGTAATTCAGTTCAGTTCGGAACTGAACTAGTCCAGTATGTAATTTACACACTGAACTAAAGTCTGACCAAAAATTCTTGGAACCGAAATGTGAGCGGCTGTCCTGAGTTATCATTTGAAGGTAGCCTATACAATGTATATATTTTTCGAATCCTCAGGAACCCGAAATTTCGAAAATCCGTAACATTCCGAAATTCCGGATTTCATTCACGGAAAATTTAAAATTTTTAGTTTTTCGCCAAATTTTTATCGCAATCAAAATTTGGTTCTCACAGTCGAATAGAGCTGGTCCCGCTACACATTTTTGCTCTTAGAAGCTTTTCACGAAAATGCACCCAATTTCCGGAATTCCGGGTTTTCTAAATTACCGGATTTTAAAAATTTCCTCCAATACCCTCAAGATGGGTATCATTCGAAAGCTCTTATCGGGCTGAACAACTTTTGTTATAGAACGAACTCGTGAAAATGCACTCAATTCCCGGAATTCGCAAAAACCGGATTTTAAAAATTTTCTCCAATACCCACAATATGGGTATCATTCGAGAGCTCTTGATGAGCTGAACAAATCTTGTAATAGAACCAATGTCTGAAAATGCACCTAAATCCCGGAATTCACAAATTCGGATTTCACTTTAGCTTGGAAATTTTTCGTGAATTCCGAGAACTGGGCTCATTTCTGCAAGTTGGTTCTATTACAAGATTTGTTCAGCTCATCCAGAGCTCTCGAATGATACCAATATTGTGGGTATTGGAGAAAATTTTTAAAATCCGGAAAATCCGGTTTTCGCGAATTCCGGAAATTGAGTGCATTTTCAAGAGTTCGTTCTATTACAAAAGTTGTTCAGCCCGATAAGAGCTTTCGAATGATACCCATCTTGTGGGTATTGGAGGAAATTTTTAATCCGGTAATTTAGAAAACCCGGAATTCCGGAAATTGGGTGTATTTTCGTGAGAAGCTTCTGAGAGCAAAATTGTGTACAGGACCATCTCTAATCGACTGTGAGAACCAAATTTTGATTGAGATAAAAATTGGGCGAAAAACCAAAAAGTTTAAATTTTCCGTGAATGAATTCCGGAATTTCGGATTTTTTCGAATTTTCGAAATCTCGGGTCCCTGAGGATTCGAAAAATATATTATATAGGCTCCCTTCAAATGATAACTCAGGACAGCCGCTCACATTTCGGTTCCAAGAATTTTTGGTCAGACTTTAGTTCGGTATGTAATCAACATTTTCAAAGCTATTACAGTTCTTGTTTATGAAACCCCTCGTTGTGATGTTGCAAATGTTACAGGGTCTGTAGTGTACAGTGTCAGTATTCTGCGAAATTAAGATGAATGAAATTTGTTCCTTTTTCCACCTCCTTCTTTTTTTCTTTTAATTTCTAATCTTTTCAATTTTCTTAATTTTTCATCTACCTTTTTCTTCGAGTTATTTATAAAGTGTCTGCTACGAACATGTTCGTTGGAATCTGCTGATTCCAAAAATATAAACAATTTTTGAATGAGAAAGAAGAAAGTCATGTACCACCGAAGGTCCGAAAAATTCGGACCTCCGGTGGGACTCGAACCCACGACATTTTGCGCACTAGGCAAACGCTCTGCCGACTGAGCTACGGAGGCACAGTCTCATCAAGCTTTGTCGGGATTCGTGTACCAATGTACATGACTTTCACTACGTGAACCCACGTAAGTAGAAACAAAGTGGAGGAAGAGCAAGCTCAAGGGCCGTCGCACTTGTTCTACAGATATAAATGAGAAAGAAGAAGAAAGTCGTGTACCACCGAAGGTCCGAAAAATTCGGACCTCCGGTGGGACTCGAACCCACGACATTTTGCGCACTAGGCAAACGCTCTGCCGACTGAGCTACGGAGGCACAGTCTCATCAAGCTTTGTCCTACATACATCATACATGACCGTAAAGTGAGTTTGTATTTTAATGGAAATTTGTTGCAAATAATTAAGAATACTGATTCTACAATCTACAACTTAATTTTCATAAAGCAAGTACTAAGACATATGAATAATTCTGAGCAATTTAATAGATACCAATTTAATTGTTTTAAGATATTTTATTTTTACTAAATGTTCACTAAACACTTCTTTAAAATTTGACTACACTGGACAACTTTTACCGTGACTTATAGCTCGTCATTTGCAAAATAATGCGGCCTTTTTCTGGCAAATCGTTTTTGCCTAAAGTACATGGGGCAGGGTTTTTTGAAAATCGGACCTGCGTAAATTTTGCGTATTTTTGTTTTCGAGTGCGTATTTTTAATTTCGACTGCGTAAAATTACAAAAATCGCTTCTCAACGTTATAAAAGCTATAAACGCATTTAGCGTTGAATTAATGCTGTTTTTAAGAGTTTTAAACAACGTTAAGAATCTTAGTTCGAGTTTAAATTGCGTGCTCTCTCTGCGTCTGCGGTGTAAGAGTATGAATGAATAGGTGACGAAAAATAGATACGCAGGGGGTCTGGGGGGCGCAGCCCCCCAGAAGTTGAAGAAAATTTTAAATTTCGGAGTCGCAGCCCCCCAGAAGAAGCTAGAGCTCAAACTACGGTAGATTATCTCAAGAAATTAATTTAGAATACTCTAGAAATTCCTACTACCGAACTTTACGGCTGCGTATTTTGGTGCGTATTTTTGTTTTTGACTGCGTATTTTTAAGCTCGACTGCGTAAATACGCAGTATTTTACGCAAAAAAAAAACCGTGTTTTGAGATATTATACGAAATAAAATAAATTTAAGCGTTATTTTATTGCAGCAATGTTATTTTCGGATCATTCAATCAAAAGTTCTGGCAACTGCACTTGTGTAACGTCCGTGGGGGACACGTCCGTGTAACGCAGAAGAACCCACGCGGGGGGTCTGGGGGACTAGCTATATTTCTATACTATCTTACAAATATTTGCACGCTGTACGTGAATAAATTATACGCAACCGGATAAGAAGATGTATTTGCAGAAACAACCTATAATCATGTCGTAATGCAGAAAACCATGCTAAATGATTGGAAAGCGGCGGGGGTCTGGGGGCGCCAGCCCCCAGCTAAAAGCTAGAGCTATTTTAAATATGAAGGGCTTGAAAGCTATTTTTTCAGACCACTTTTTGCAAAAATTTTCGAAAATGTGACTGTGTATTTTGGTGTGTAAATTAGTTTTTCACTGTGTAAATTTATTTATTTTGTGTAAATACACAGTATTTTACACAAAAAGAAAACCCTGACATGGGGTCAAAGTTTCACGCTAGGTACTCACTCTCCCACAATGTAATAGGCAATTATAAATATTCGGCATAACATACAATCAATTTGCATAGAAATCTACAAAATCTGTGATCATCGAAAAATTTGTGAAAATGAGGCTGCAATGTTACTTTAGTTGATTTGAGTTGCAAATGAAGCTTTAACATTTTATAAAATATAATTTTGTGATTTGAAGCACGAAATAGTAAAACTTAATAGAGAAACGTACCGGGTATACTCTGGTTAGAATGGTTTCGTGGCAGTGTCAAAAATAACATTAAACAAACTATATTAGTAGTGCATGCGACCTCTACCAGACCAGAGTTCACAATACAGGCGGCTCATCATTGGCGCTGTATGGAACCAGGAGTTTTATGTATTTTATTAAAAAGTATAAAAAATATAAATAAGCACAAAAGGTTTCGCCGCCACTGCCGAAATTATCTTAAATAAACTAAAATTATTAATAATTAAATTGGTACTAAATTGCTCAGAATTATGTCTGAGTACTTGCATTTTGAAAATTAATTTGTAGAATCAGTATTCTTAATTATGTGCAACAAACTTCCATTCAACGAATACAAACGCACTTTACGGTCATGTATTCAAAAATTAATTGTTTATATTTTTGGAATCAGCAGATTCCAACGAACATGTTCGTAGCAGACACTTTATAAATAACTCGAAGAAAAAGTTAGATGCAAAATTAAGAAAATTGAAAAGATTAGAAAATTAAAAGAAAAAACAAGAAGGTGGAAAATGGAACAAATTTCATTCATCTTAATTTTGCAGAATACTGACTCTGTACACTACAGACCCTGTAACATTTGCAACATCACAACGAGGGGTTTCATAAACAAGAACTGTAATAGCTTTGAAAATGTTGATTACATACCGAACTAGTTCAGTGTGTAATTACATACTAGACTAGTTCAGTTCCGAACTGAACTGAATTACATACTGAACTACGACATATATATATCATAGGGGTCGCGGCAGCGACCCCTATAATATGTGTGAAAAGTGGCTGGAGACAGTGTAAAATAAGCTGCGCAGAAGCTGCACAAAATCCTGCGCAGATTTCATGCGCAAATTTTAGAGCACATCGAGTTTAGTATGTCTGTGAGGTTTCAGCCCCGTATCACTTACCGTTAAAAAGTTGCGCCCCGGATCGGTTATGGCGGCGATGTTTTTTTCCGGTTTCTCCTATTTGATGGTTGTATTGTACATAATGTTCGCCGCTTTCACGTGATCTGCAGCGGTGGGCCAACCTAAAGGGCTATGGGGTCTAGTAGTACCCTCTAAAGAATTTAAGAATCACAACTTTTTTGCGCCGCAGCTGCGCCACAGCGCCGCAGTGGCGCCGCAAAGTCGGCTCATAGCGAAAAGTGACCATTTTTGTGGTCGTCGCTCAGGTCGAACGTTACGAGCTGGAGCTGATTTCTTTTATATTCAGAAATTACATATATTGAACTAACTAACGGTCCAGGTTGCGTTTCTCTATCACTTCCCTAGCGACCACAGTGGCCCGTCAAAAATGGCGAAAATTCGAAAAATGAAAAATCGAAATTTCTCGCTGTCTATTCAACTTTGAAAGCTCAAATCTTCCATACAATGGTTTTCTGGCACGGAGAATCGATTCCCGCAGTCAGGTTTACCGTCAGACCCACCCATCTTGCTGGGCGGGCTGGTTCCACTTTGCCGTCGGGAGGGTCAAGTCGGCAACCGCTTCCTGGAGCACGGTTTTTTTTGCGTAAAATACTGCGTATTTACGCAGTCGAGCTTAAAAATACGCAGTCAAAAATAAAAATACGCACCAAACTACGCAGCCGAAAAGTTCGGTAGTAGGAATTTCTAGAGTGTTCTAAATTAATTTCTTGAGACAATCTACCGTAGTTTGAGTTTGAGCTCTGGCTTCTTCTGGGGGGCTTCCGCCCTCCAGACCCCCCGCATATCTCTTCGATTCTCCTTCCGTCTACAGTTGATTGTACTTTCTGCCTAATCTCACGTTGTACCATGCGATGCTTTTCTTTCTATTTGATTTGATATAGTATATAAATTAAAATCTTATATATATGTGTTCGAATCAAGGGAAGAGTAACTGTATTTGTCTAACCAAATATTGGCTTAACTATTAAACTGTTCAAGGCAAAGAAGTCAAAGTTTTAAGAGCAAATTTACTCCGAAATTTAAAATTTTCTTCAACTTCTGGGGGGCTGCGCCCCCCATACCCCCTGCGTGTCTATTTTTCGTCACCTATTCATTCATACTCTTACACCGCAGAGAGAGCACGCAATTTAAACTCGAACTAAGATTCTTAACGTTGTTTAAAACTCTTAAAAACAGCATTAATTCGACGCTAAATGCGTTTATAGCTTTTATAACGTTGAGAAGCGATTTTTGTAATTTTACGCAGTCGAAATTAAAAATACGCACTCGAAAACAAAAATACGCAAAATTTACGCAGGTCCGATTTTCAAAAAAACCCTGTCCTGGAGGTCCATAGTAGGCTCTACCTGGCCTCTCAAAACTTTGCCTATGGGGGTTTTCTGGTGTGCCCAAGCTCATTCCCGGTATCTTTTTTGCCGTCCTACGTGTCTATATTGCTGGGCTGGTTCTACTTTTCCGTCGGGAGGGTCAAGTCGGAAACCGCTTCCTGGAGGTCCATAGTAGGCTTTACCTGGCCTCTCAAAACTTTGTCTATAGGGGTTTTCTGGTGTGCCCAGCTCATTCCCGGTATTCGTTTTGCCGTCCGACGTACCTATTTTGCTGGGCTGGTTCTACTTTGCCGTTTGAAGGGTCAGTCGGGTGGGAGGGTCAAATGGTCGAAAATAAAGTTTCTCAAAAGTGGTCAAATTTGGTATCAAATGAAAGCCCTAAGTGAGCTGAGCAACTTTTGTCATACAACTGCGTACCAAAGTGGCTGTAGAGTGCTGTGGTGGGGTGGGGACTTAGGCGATTTTGGGTCAAAAATAAAATTTTTCAAAAGTGGTAAAATTTTGTATCAAATGAAAGCCCTAAGTGAGCTGAGCAACTTTTGCGGTGTAGGATTTATGCCCTTCTCAACCGGAATTTAAAGGATAGACATAGGCCCAACACACATATTATCCCCTTTTGTGCGGAGCATTTTTGTTACTTGTATCATAGGGGTCGCGGCAGCGACCCCTATAATATGTGTGAAAAGTGGCTGGAGACAGTGTAAAATATGCTGCGCAGAAGCTGCGCAAAATCCTGCGCAGATTTCATGCGCAAATTGTAGAGCACATCGAGTTTAGTATGTCTGTGAAGTTTCAGCCCCGTATCACTTACCGTTAAAAAGTTGCGCCCCGGACCGGTTATGGCGGCGATGTTTTTTTCCGGTTTCTCCTATTTGATGGTTGTATTGTACATAATGTTCGCCGCTTTCACGTGATCTGCAGCGGTGGGCCCACCTAAAGGGCTATGGGGTCCAGTAGTACCCTCTAAAGAATTTAAGAATCACAACTTTTTTGCGCCGCAGCTGCGCCACAGCGCCGCAGTGGCGCCGCAAAGTCGGCTCATAGCGAAAAGTGACCATTTTTGTGGTCGTCGCTCAGGTCGAACGTTACGAGCTGGAGCTGATTTCTTTTTATATTCAGAAATTACATATATTGAACTAACTAACGGTCCAGGTTGCGTTTCTCTATCACTTCCCTAGCGACCACAGTGGCCCGTCAAAGATGGCGAAAATTCGAAAAATGAAAAATCGAAATTTCTCGCTATCTATTTAACTTTGAACGCTCAAATCTTTCATACAATGGTTTTCTGGCACGGGGAATCGATTCCCGCAGTCAGTTTTACCGTCAAACCCACCCATCTTGCTGGGCTGGTTCCACTTTGCCGTCTGGAGGGTCATGTCGGAAACCGCTTCCTGGAGGTCCATAGTAGGCTCTACCTGGCCTCTCAAAACTTTGTCTGTAGGGGTTTTCTGGTGTGCCCAGCTCATTCCCGGTATCCGTTTTGCCGTCCGACGTGTCTATATTGCTGGGCTGGTTCCACTTTGCCGTCTGGAGGGTCATGTCGGAAACCGCTTCCTGGAGGTCCATAGTAGGCTCAACCTGGCCTCGCAAAACTTTGTCTATAGGGATTTTCTGGTGTGCCCAGCTCATTCCCGGTATTCGTTTTGCCGTCCAACGTACCTATTTTGCTGGGCTGGTTCTACTTTGCCGTTTGAAGGGTCAGTCGGGTGGGAGGGTCAAATGGTCGAAAATAAAGTTTCTCAAAAGTGGTCAATTTGGTATCAAATGAAAGCCCTAAGTGAGCTGAGCAACTTTTGTCATAGAACTGCATAGCCAAAGTGGCTGTAGAGTGCTGTGCTGGGGTGGGGGTGGGGTGGGGACTTAGGCGATTTTGGGTCAAAAATATAATTTTCAAAAGTGGTAAAATTTGATATCAAATGAAAGCCCTGAGTGAGCTGAGCAACTTTTGTCATAGAACTGCATACCCAAAGTGGCTGTAGAGTGCTGTGGTGGGGTGGGGTGGGGACTTAGGCGATTTTGGGTCAAAAACAATTTTTCAAAAGTGGTAAAATTTGGTATCAAATGAAAGCCCTAAGTGAGCTGAGCAACTTTTGCGGTGTCGGATTTATGCCTTTCTCAACCGGAATTTAAAGGATAGACATAGGCCCAACACTCATATTATCCCCTTTTGTGCGGAGCATTTTTGTTACTTGTATATTATGTAGGGGCGCGATAGCGCCCCTACATAATATGGGTGTAAAGGCGTCTGCGCGGCCCCCTGGAGACCGTGTTGGCCTGGTGCCAGCTAATTAGAGGCCCGGGAGGGGTAAAAATGTTACCATCGTAAAGTACTCGAGTAGTACTACAAGTATCACCATACTTTTGGTTCGAATTCGAAACTTCAAATTTTTGCACTTGGCAACAGTTAGTTTGCGTTTGCTTTTTTTTTCTAGGTGAATAACGCTTTTCGGAAGTGCATTTTCTAGCGAAGTGTTGGAACGTTGTGGGCATTTTGGTGCAATACTACTGTTATATGTTGGTAAACAGTATCCCCCCATGCAGGGGCGCACCCAGGATTTTGAAAAGGGGGGGGTCGAGCCGGAAAAAATTTTTTGACGATTTGTCGCCTGACACGTGGGGGGTGGGGGCGGTGGCGAAGTTTTCAACAAAGAGTTCGTTTTGGGAGCCACAAAAATGACGAGATTTAGGAGTCGTCGCCGGCCGACGCGGGGGGTAAGGGGGGGCGGAGCCCCCCAGAAGTTGAAAATTTTTTTGAAATTTTGAAAAAAGCCGTAATGGAAATCTTTAATAAGATTTCAATAAAATTGAGAAATTCTTTGACATAATGGCAAAATTTGTATTGGAAAGTTTGAAAAGATTTGAATAAAAAGCTCTGCGAGGCGCATTGTTAAAATTTTAAATTGTTAAAATCGATGTAGAATAGTGCCGCAGGCGCGAAAAATTAAAAATATGACGTAGAAAAGCAGGCACGCACTTTTTCGAAATCGAAATAGAAAAGTACCGCAGCCAATTCAGTA
Organism: Trissonchulus latispiculum; assembly: GCA_030248195.1. Classification (NCBI taxonomy): domain Eukaryota; kingdom Metazoa; phylum Nematoda; class Enoplea; order Enoplida; family Ironidae; genus Trissonchulus; species Trissonchulus latispiculum. The sequence goes on from JASAND010013642.1 coordinate 21,174, forward strand.
AAATGGAGGTAAAAAAGCGCCGGAGGTTCCAAAACGTTGTAAACGTTAATATATACATAATAGCGCCGCAGGCGAGAAAAATTTTAAAAATCGAGATAGAAAAGCGCCGCAGGCGAGAAAAATTCTAAAAATCGAGATAGAAAAGCGCCGCAGGCGAGGAAAATTTTAAAAATTGAGATAGAAAAGCGCCGCAGGCGAGAAAAATTCTAAAAATCGAGATAGAAAAGCGCCGCAGGCGAGAAAAATTTTAAAAATCGAGATAGAAAAGCGCCGCAGGCCCGAAAAATTTTGAAAATTCAGTTAGAAAAGCGCCACAGGCCCCAAAAATTTTGAAAATTTAGTTAGAAAAGTGCCGAAGGCGAGAAAGATTTTAAAAATCGGGATAGAAAAGCGCCGCAGGCGAGAAAAATTTTAAAAATCGGGATAGAAAAGCGCCGCAGGCGTGAAAACTTTTAAAAAGCGAGATAAAAGAGCGCCGCATGCGATAAAAATTATAAAAATCGCGATAGAAAAGCGCCGCAGGCGCGAAAAATTTTCATAATTTTTATTTTTATGCACTAAAAATAGCTCAATTTTTGCTTTCTCCCCGAAAATTCCCGGGGGGGGGTCGGACAAAAAGGGGGGGGGGTCGGAACCCCCAAACCCCCCCCTGGGTGCGCCCATGCCCCCATGCTACCTTTTTTTGGTCATTTTGGCACCTGGCCAATTTTGGCTCTGTGCCAAGGCCCCAAAATCGGACTTTCGCTATTTTGGCACTTCGGTTGTGGTGGACTTTTTTTCACAGGCTAGCAGCTAGATCGGTTTGGTTTATTTTATTTGAATATTTCGGCCAATGCACACAAAGTAACGAGGGGGATTTTTTAATTTCGCTCTGTAGCTTTCAGGAGATAGGCCCAAACTTTGCATTTTTCACCTGTTTTGGCAAAAAGTTTCTAAGTCCCACTTTAACTAGAAATGGCCTAAAAGTCACTAAAAATGGCGTTTTTCGGCCTTGGGGTGGTACCCATATATAGTAAATCGGGGTCGCTGAAAACGATGAGCATACTGCCGATACCGCCGGAAGTGACCCCTAACCCCCAGGGCCTGCGGGTCGGGGGTCATGTGGGGGTCAAAAACGAAAGTCGTCAAAGGTGGTCATGTTTGGTGTCAAATGAAAGCCCTTCGCGAGGCGATCAACTTTTGTCATTATGACACCCACAAAAAGTGACCCCACCGACCTGTGGGTGGGTGTCCCACCCCCAGTTTGTCCGGTGTGGGTCAAAAATGAAAGTCTTCAAAGGTGGTCATGTTTGGTATCAAATGAAAGCCCTTGGCGAGGCGATCAACTTTTGTCATTATGCCACCCACAAAAAGTGGCCCCACCGACCTGTGGGTGGGTGCACCACCCCCAGTGGGTCCGGTGTGGGTCAAAAATGAAAGTATTCAAAGGTGGTCATGTTTGGTATCAAATGAAAGCCCTTGGCGAGGCGATCAACTTTTGTCATTATGCCACCCACAAAAAGTGGCCCCACCGACCTGTGGGTGGGTGTCCCACCCCCAGTGGGTCCGGTGTGGGTCAAAAATGAAAGTCTTCAAAGGTGGTCATGTTTGGTATCAAATGAAAGCCCTTGGCGAGGCGATCAACTTTTGTCATTATGCCACCCACAAAAAGTGGCCCCACCGACCTGTGGGTGGGTGCCCCACCCCCAGTGGGTCCGGTGTGGGTCAAAAATAAAAGTCTTCAAAGGTGATCATGTTTGGTATCAAATGAAAGCCCTTGGCGAGGCGATCAACTTTTGTCATTATGCCACCCACAAAAAGTGGCCCCACCGACCTGTGGGTGGGTGCCCCACCCCCAGTGGGTCCGGTGTGGGTCAAAAATAAAAGTCTTCAAAGGTGATCATGTTTGGTATCAAATGAAAGCCCTTGGCGAGGCGATCAACTTTTGTCATTGTACCACCCACGAAAAGTGATCCCATAGTCCTGTGTACTGAAATACGCTGCGGGATGCTCGGCTCCTTCTTAACTCATTATATAATCTCACTGGAAACGCGCCATCCATCATTAAGCCGGAAAATTAAGCTATGCCAACCAATTAATCTAGTTAAGTTAAACAAGAGAAATTTTGAAAATTTCGCTTTCTGATTTTTTCACTGCTAAATTTGGTACCAAAAGGGGGATCCACTTTTTTGATGGGGAAGTTCGTTCATGGAGGCCTTCCCTTGCCAATTCTCCCTCGACCTCGACATACGAGCTAATCTTTTTCTTAAGGCCAATGTTTAACAATATTGGAATATTGTCAGAGAATCTTTAAAGTGCTAAGAGTACGAGGTAAAACACCTCCGGAGCATGGAAAAGTAATATGGGTAGATGGGGTGAGGTTGCGAAATCAAGAGAGGACTAGCTTTGAAAACGCTTAAGGGCTTGCCCCCCCCTTCCCCCCTCAAGAGAGGACTAAGTTGTGGACGAACTAATATGGGCACAGCGTCGCCGAACAACCCAACCGCGGGCTTGCATGCTCCGCTTCAGCGGTTGTCACATATAGAACTGTCAACATTATAGTAAAAATATTGAATAGGTAATCTGCGAGAACGTAGTAGTTTGCCTGGTCAGTTTTAGGCTAGCCATATACCTTAAATTTAGTTGGACTATGACAAGTATCGGACAGAAAGATAGGGATGTGGCGGTAAAACCATTGGTTCAATCCGGCAGGGTTGCAGTCGATTACAATCGCTATGAAATTATTCTTTAAATATGCTGTCTGTATAAATGTATAAATGAACACTAGTAAGCTTAGACTTTCTCGAAGGAAAAGTCTGACTATAACACATGGGATGGAAGTACGAATATTCGGATATAGTTATCATCTAATTTAGAATCTGGAGCTCTACTTTAAAGGCTAGAAATCGATATAGATGAATGTATAATATTTACAGCCCATGAATATGGGTTGTTCGGCAACGCTGTGCCCATATTAGTTCGCCCACAACCTAGCCCTCCTTCTTTTAGAACCTAGCCCATATTAAGCGTTTTCAAAGCTAGTCCTCTCTTGATTTCGCAACCTCACCCCATCCACCCATATTACTTTTCCATGCTCCAGAGGAGTACTTACTTTCTTGTATATATATATATATATATATATATATATATATATATATATATATATATATATATATATATATATTACGCCAACAAAACAAATTGCTGTACTTTAATTGATAAGCTCTGTAACTGGCATACAGGGTGCATCTATTATACACAAAATGTTTAACAAATTAGCGTCAGCAAAGCAAATGTGTTTACAAATAACAAAAATAAGTAAGCACAAAATTCATTTAAAAATTTAAAACAACAAAGCAACAACGAATCCAGGACCATTCAAAACATGGAAACGTCATTTTCCGTAAGTACACGTACGTATTCTTACTTCAGGGTTTTTACAGGGGGCGGGGCTTATACCATAGCAAATGCTGGGTTTATTTTACTGAGGGCGGGGCGGGGGGCGCCCCCCCCACTTTTTGGGTTCCCCCACACTCGAGCACCTCCTCCCCCCCACTCGGCCCCACCCCCTGGCATTTTTGAGGGTTTTGAAAGGGGGGGGGGGCTTCGCCCCCCCCCCCTAGGGAGGGGGAAGTGGGGGGGGGCTTCCGAAAAGTGGGGGGGGCGAGTCCAAGGTATAAAATACCAAAATTTTTAGCGAAAAATTAGCATTTTTTAGGTAAAAACACAAAAAAATCGCTATTTTTAAGCTTATAATTAACTTATAAGTCCATAAATTAGCTAAAAATGCAGAAAATTTTTGAAAATTTGACCTCAAAAACTTAATTTTTCGACACTTTTGGGCGACCCCCAAAAAAGTGGGGAGGGGGGGCTCCGAAAAGTGGAGGGGGGAACCGAAAAGTGGGGCCCCCCCACCCCCCCCCCCCACTAAAAAAATGCAGCCCCCACTTTTTGGGCTTCCCCCCCACTCACCCTAAGGTGCCCAGAAATTGCCAAATTTTTAGGTTTTTGGTCAAATTTGTCAAATTTTTTCCGACTTCGCCGGAATTTTTAGATTAAAAATCGCCATTTTTGGTGCTAAAACTTGATTTTTGAGTACTTTTAAGGATATAGCAGTGTATCTGGAAAACAGGCTATTTATACAGCATTTTTAGCATTTTTGGCCCATTTTATCCCCCCCCCCCCACTTTTCGACCTCCCCCCACTATCCCCCCACTTATTTTTGCCTAAAATAAACCCAGAAACGTATAACATATTTTACCAAAACATTACACATCGGAATACATTTTAATGACTGGGGATGCAAAAAGTACCCACCGCTACTCCATCAGAAAAAACCTATATACATTGAACGTTAGGAAATTCTTTCGCAAGATACGTAATACGATGACCAAAATCAAGCCGTGGAATTATTAAAGCGAGAAAGAGGATCTATAGAGGCCTCCTTCATTGTATCTATTAGCTCTGGAAAGGGGAAGGATTCAATGAAATATTGTGGCTCCTTCAAATACTGTTTCATGGGAGGAGGCAAAGGTAACAGATCTATCTGATCTCGCCTCACTCGACTAAGGATCACATAGCGAGCCGTATGCTTCAGTGATCGAATAACACTAAAACGGGAAAATGGCTTCTGTAGGAAAACTGGCTCCGTCTGTTCCATATTCTGCCCACCATTGGCCATCCCTATCAGTCCACGGGGATGTAGAAAAAATCTAAAGCGTCCGTCACTGGAGAACCGTACTGTTTTATTGATCAGTTCCACAATGTCAGAATCCTGAAACATACAGGGATCCTCATAACCAAAACTGAACACACCCTTAAAATATTTGATACGCACATGATGAACCCGTTCCGCTCCTCGAAAACTCAGTGCAAACATATAACGATGATCAGAAGAGTCCCGCAGAAGGAATGTACCAGAAACCGTATCTTTGAGGGCAGATTCGGCCTGCTCCCAACTGAGCGGTCCCCAGTACCAGGAACAGGTTCGTAACCGGTTTATACGGTCTAGAAAACCAGGAGGTTTGGGCAAAGGAAGAGTAGGAGGCGGTGATCTGAGGGGTTGTGAAACCAACTTGGATGAAGGGAGTGGCAAGGATTTGCCAGTGGAGGGACAGGCCGATGCATCAGTTTCAGGTTCAATTTGCTGATTCAAAGATGTCGAAGGCTGCTCTGAATCCGAAGGGTAAAGGGAGGAAATCTCAGAAGAAGCAGGGGGAGGAGGTTGAGGTGCTTGTAAATTCTCAGCGGATGAAAATACACAAGAACGAGGGCGAGCAGAAGCTGCGCCGTGACTTAACGTCCCGTCCGTTGATTCTTCTTCCTCGGAGCAACCCTGACGAGTATCAGGATGAAAACTGCGACTCATTAACGGAAACACAAACAGGCGACTTCTGCCGCTGGTTGGCGTGCTACGATCAGCACATACTTGGCGACTTCCAGTATCAGGTGATGTATCCGCACGGACTGGGACAATTTTCTGCAGATGTAGGCGCATTTCACTTTGCGATTTATCTATAATATATTTTATATAAAATATATATATATATACCGTATCGGTATGAGCTATACAGGATTTTAATAGCCTATTTTGAAGAGCGCCCAAAGCTACCATAGAGGATATATTATTGTAGCTCCCGCTGCTTCCCTGCAAATTTTTGGAAGTTGGGGTACGAATTTGAAAAAATTTGCCGGGCCACCTTGAACTACTGAAAAGACCTTGACCAGAGACTCTAGTAGGCAATGTGTTGCGGTTCATGATGATATACTGGGTTTACTTTACTGGGGGGGGGGGGGGGGGGGGCGGGGGGGCGCGCCCCCCCCCACTTTTTGGGTTCCCCCCCCACTCGTTCCCCCCCCCCACTTTTTTGGGCTTCCCTCCCCCACTCACTATAGGGTGCCCAGAAAATGCCAAATTATTAGGATTTTTGGTCAAAATTTTCAAAAATTTTCCGGCTTCGCCGGAATTTTTTTGTCAAAAATCGTCTTTTTTGGTGCTAAAACACAATTTTTGAGCACTTTTAAGCTTAGTTATAGCAGTATATGTAGAAAACAGGCTTTTTATACGGTATTTTTGGCATTTTTTGCCCATTTTATGCCCCCCCCCCCCCATTTACCACCCCCCCCCCCCCCACTCGGGGGGGGGGGGGGCTCCCCCCCCACTTTCCCCCCCCCACTTTTTCCGCCTAAAGTAAACCCAGATATATGCCACACTGCTCTAACCCCTCCGGTGCGTCCCCCCACTTATTTTTGCCTAAAATAAACCCAGACCTTCTATGTGGGTCCAGGTGGCCAAAATCAGACATGGTGCCATTTCAAGCCAAATTTTTCAATTTCGCCAAAATTCGCCAATTTTCCACTTAAATAGGTCGGGTTTGGCTTTAAATGCAATAAAAACACGTTTTCTATGTGATTGAATGTTAAAACTGCAGAAATTAAGCAAATTTCAAAAATTTCCAAAATTTGCCTATGTTTACGTGTTAAAATTGTCAAAAGTCAATTTTTGACATACATTTTTGCAATAATATTGATATTTTTTGATGTAGATGTACTAAAAATGACCCGCTCTTTCGAGTGGTATATATAGTCAAAAAAGGTCTGGCACGCTTCCAGCAAAATTTCGGCTGGATTTTTTCCCACCCATGGGTTTTTCCATTGGTTTGGTTGAAAACAATCAACAACCGTAAGCATAGGTGGAAGCGGTGGAGGGGGGTTGGGTAGGGGGGTCGCCCCCCAGCCAATTTCTCAACCCCCCCTGAAATTTTTGGGGTTTACCCCCCAAAAAAGCTGGGGGGGGGGGGTGGGGGGCGGGCGGGTGAGCACCCCCCAAAAAAGCTGGGGGGGTGGGGGGGCGGGCGGGTGAGCACCCCCAAAATCGCCGTTACACCTTGACCATAAGTGCTAGAGTTGTTTTATGGCTCATTTTGAAGCTCTTCCCAAGGCTTCCGTTAGATTTTCGATTTGTCGCATAATAAAAAATTTATATCCAAAATTTGAAAATTTGGGGTTTTATTTCCCGCCGCGCTATACCAACCCAGCCCCCCTCCATCCCCAGGTACACCTCTGCAGAGCACTCTACAGCCACTTTGGATCATAGGTGTACTACCCATAGGTGTGTTAGGGGGGGGGGGGGGGGGGGACCCCCTCCCCCCAAATGGAGGGGTCGCAGACCCTCCCCCCTAAAAATTTCTTCTACGCCTCCTCCAAATCGGTCTTCGGCCGACCCCCCCCCATAAAAATTTTCAAACACCTACCTAAATTTTTGCAAATTTTTAGCCAAAAATTCGAAAATTTTCAAACAATTAGCGAAAAATTGCTAAAATTCGCCTTATTACCTTAAAAATCGCTAAAAATAGCTGAAAATTGAGAAAAATTTTCAGTTTTTTAGCGAAAAACCGATTTTTCGCCGACCCCCCCCCTCGAAAATTTTTCTTACCCCTCCCCCCAAATCGACTTTTTCTCGACCCCCCTCCCCTTTTTTGCCAAACCCCCACCCAACTTTTTTTAAAACCCCCACCCCCACTTTTTTCGCCAGCCACACCTATGGTACTACCTCTTTGGGTTGGGGGGAGTAAAAAGTCCAAATCTGGTTAGGGGTTGGGGGTCTCAACAAATAGGAAGTTTTTACAAAAAAACCTGGGTTTACTTTACTGGGGGGGGGGGGGGGCGCCCCCCCACTTTTCGGGATCCCCCCCCCCCACTCCGCCCCACCCCCACTTTTTTGGGCTTCCCCCCCCCCACTCACCCTAAGGTGCCCAGAAAATGCCAAATTTTTAGGATTTTTGGTCAAAATTTTTCTGGCTTCGCCGGAAATTTTTGGTCAAAAATCGTCTTTTTTGGTGCTAAAACTCAATTTTTGAGCACTTTTAAGCTTAGTTATAGCAGTATATGTAGAAAACAGGCTTTTTATACGGTATTTTTGGCATTTTTAGCCCATTTTATTTCCCCCCGACTTTTCGACCTCCCCCCCCACTAGTGGGGGGGAGAGGATCCCCCCCCACTCTGCCCCCCCCCCACTTTTTTTCGCCTAAACTAAACCCAGAAAACTGCACCCAAACTGTACCCGCCTGGGCTTGTTCTATGGAATTTTTCTTGGGGGGGCTCTTTGAGGGGGGGCGAGTCATTCTTGGGAGGGGCAAAAATTTTTCAATTTTTTTCTGAACACATGCTCAAAATAGCGCTATTTTACAGTAATCGCCAAAAAGTTCGTTTTTAGTGCAGAAATAGCGCTTAAATAGGCAAAAATCTACTAAAAATCTCCTAAAAATTTTTGAAAGTTTGGCCTTCTGAGCGATCTTTTCCGGGCAAAACTTGGTACCAAAAGGGGCACCGGAACGATGTTTTGGGGGAAAGGGTGTTTACGGGGGGGAGCCCAAACCCCCCCCCCCCACTAGAACAAGCCCAGCCCGCATTTTTCAGCTAAAAATGACCCATTTCCATAGGATAACGTGGGGGGGAATAATGGGGGTGCAGACTGCAGACTTCCCCAGACCGACAAAAACGGTTAGACGCCATAGGCGTAAGACGGGGGGCGGGGGGGGGGGTAGCTCCCCCAGCCATTTTCTCACCCCCCCCCCCAGAAATCTGGGGGGGATAGTCGCGCCCAGGGCGCGAAAAAAGGCCAAAAATGTCCACATTTTTGGCTTAAAGTGTTTATCATTGCGAGAAATACGTAACACTTTTTTAACTGTATTATGGGCTTTCGGCTTTCTGACTCATTATTGACATTATTTTGGACTTGGAAACATGTTGGCAACAAAGTTTTCAAGTTTAAAAACAATGTCTAATGTCAAAATTGCTTCACAGTTGGATGTCTATTGACATTGGAAACGGCTGAAAATGCGATTTTTGGCATATAAATAGACAAGTAGGAAAAATGCTCCTTGCAGTCGCATGTAAAATGCAATATGAGCTATGATGGTCAACATTTAAATTATGTCAAGGACAAGATTTAAAACGTCTAATATGAGCCAGCATCTAAATCGGTAAAGGACAAGCTGTAACTGGCTAATATGAGCCGCCACGTTTCTCTTCGGCTCATATTGACGCTCGCTGCCGTTGTTGTTGTTGTTGTTGAGGTCGGCAGAAGCATCGTGAGCCGCTCAGAGAGTGGCCCGCGCCAATGCCACCACACCCACAGGGTTATCGCAAAGAATATTGAGTGAGGGGGTCGTCTCTCCCAGGTACTTCACCCGGGCCTGAATCATGGCCGGGCAGTCAACGAGCCAGTGGCTGAGTGTTTGCGGTTCCTGGCCGCACTTTCCACACGTGGGATCGAAGCCGGGTTGAATGATGGCCCGGTATGCGGCAAGGCGTCGGCAGTGCCCGGCTCGTAGCTGTGCCAGGAGAATCCGATCGTGGCGCCCCATACCGCCAGTGTGTCTGTCGAAGCCAGACGCGTAGGCCGTAGCAGTTTCCGGCTTGGAAGGGGGAGGGTCCTGGATCCGGCGTTTGAGACAGGCGAGAGCAGCAGGATAAGAGATAGACCTGTCCGGCGGGGCCTCGCTCTGCGCAGCCTCTTTCGCGGCGAGGTCCGCCGCTTCGTTGCCGGGGACGTCCACGTGAGCCGGCACCCACTGGAGAGAGATGCAGCAGAAGCTGCTCGCCCGGTCCAGACACTCCATTGTGACTTGGACGTCGGTGTTGGGAGAGGAGGGGCTGGATAGGGCGCTGATGGCGGCCATACTGTCGGAACAGATGACAGTGGGCTCAGCGCTCCCTGCTAAGGCAATGGCGTCGGCCGCCAGGCGAATGGCAAGGAGCTCCATTTCGAAGGAGCTGGTGGTCGCCCGGCCCCGTTGTTGATACGATTCGAGGATAGTAGGGTGCTCCGGGTCACCTGACGTCAGGACGGCCGCGCCGCCCCCGTCGTCCGTTCCGCTGGTCGCCGAACCGTCCGTGTAGATAATTCGACTGCAGTTGGCATGACGTATGCGGATCGTGTCGACGGCGCTCGAGCGGAGTTCCTCCGCCGTGGACTTCTTATCGGTAGGCCTGACCAGAGCCAGATGGCAAGACCAGCTCCGTTCGATCTTCCAGGGGCAAACCACCGGCAGACGAAGTTCCTGACGGGTCGGACCTACCAGTTCCGGAATGCTGGCGCAGATCGAGCTGCCCCATTCGCGGAGGCTGCTTCTGACCTTAGTCCGGTGTCGCACGTTGGACTCAATGGCCGACCGACGCGGGTTGTTGGGTGGGACTCTGAGAGATTTTTCGTACCCTTTCGCAATGAGGCGGCTGGAGATGACGGCGTAGGAGGGGATGCCGGCCTCAAGCCGGAGGGCTTCCACCGGCGTGGTCTGCAGCATACCAGTGATCAGCCTGAGTGCCCGGTTTTGGCACCGTTCGATTCTGCCCATGTTGGTTGTGGACGTCCACGGTTGCCAGGCAGGAGCACAGTGGCCGAAGACGCTGCGGCAGAGGGCGATGTAGGTAGTGCGGAGATCTTCTTTCCGCCAACCCCACTTGGAGTTGCCCACGACCGCCAGGATTCGTAGTTTAGAAGCCACAGCTTTGCAGATCAGCAGGTATTGTTTTGCCGCAGGACCGAAGTTCTGAATGAGTCTGGGTGCGATGGAGTCAGGGCCGGCAGCTGATGTACTTCTCATCTGGCCGATCGCCAGTTCGAGCTCATCCAAGCCGAATTCGGAGCAGGATTCGTCCAGAGGTTGGCTGCGGGCGGCGGAGATATTGCGGCGAAATTGTTTCTCAGCCAGTTTGTCTTCTTTGCTGAGCTGCAGCCTGTTCACACTGGTGAAGTGTTTGGTGAAGCATTCCGCCTTCGCCATGCCTCCAGATATGACTCTTCCTCTGACGACGATGTCCTCATTCCGGGGACCGGGGCGGGGAGGTGTTGAGCGACTTGACCAGCTTCCAGGCCTTTCCAGTATCCTGATTCATCGAGCTGTCCTCTAAGAATTCTCGCCATTTATTATCCTTTGCCTCGTTTATTAGTTGCCGCACCTCTACGCACTTCTCCACCCATTCTTTCCTTTTGGTGGATATTTGGCGGCGGAGTGCATTTCTCTCCTTAATTTTGGCTCTCAGATCCGGTGTGAGCCAGGGCTTGGCGCTGCTCCTCCTGTAGGCCGTACCGATATACTCATGAGCGTTCGACAGTTGACGGCGTCGGAGAACTTGGCTACCGCAACAGACAAGGCATGAGCGCGTTCTTCTCTTGAAAGATCTTTCTGGATCTGCGGCAGAGCAGCTACATCGCGGTCCAGCCCTTCCGTGAAGCCTGGGAGGTCCGCTGAGGACCAATTCCACCCTTTGGTCGCCTTGTTGTTTCTGCTGTCCTTGAGGGTCCTCAGTCCCGTATGCACCTCCATTAGGATTGGCGCATGATCTGAACCCAGGCAGTCGAGGGTAGACCAAAGGACTTTGTCCGCCCAGCTGCTGCGCACAAAAGCTGACGTCAGGTGAGCTGAGGCCCCCCGTGCCTCTGTTGACGTGGGTTGGAGATCCATCGTTGACGCAGACCATGTTGCTGTCCATCATCCATTCCTCCAGCTGGTCGCCCCTGCTGTCAGGGGTCTGAGCTTCGTCCCATAGGAGGGAGTGGCCGTTGAGGTCTCCGGCCACAATGTGTGGGTTGTTGTGGTTGAGGGAGTCGCAGTCCAAGGTGTCGCTGCGATCCTCCCCCTCTCTGCGGCGGATCGGGGGGCAATAGCAGTTGACTATGGCGATGTTGCTGTTTTTGGCCGTGTGGACCCTGATAGCCAGAGTCTCCAGAATGTCGTCACCCGTGCTGATCCTCTGCGGAGCCCGGGAGAAGGGGACATCTTCCTTCACCAGAGTGACCAGCCCTCCTCCCTTGATCACGGATCCGTCCGCTTTGGGTGGCCTGTCTTGGCGGACGACGCTGTAGCCGCTGAGTTTGGGGTTGGAATACTTCGAGGAGAGTTTCGGATTCTTGTATGAGTGCAACGTCCACTGAGTACTTTTTTTAGGCACTCTTCCAGCTCCACCGTTTTCGTTCTCAAATCGTCCGCATTCCACTGCAGAATCCTAAGGGTGTCGCGGGTTGCGAAGTCCGACCTTCGCTGCTGAGTGAGTTGTGCCCGGTGGCTGAACTGCCGGGCCCGTACTGGCCGGTCTCTGGGCAGCCCGTTTGGCACAGGCGTCGCACGTCCATGCGTTGTTGGCAATCAGATTGTCTAACTCCAGCCTCGGTAGGCCAGCGCAGCGATTTATGGAATTTCTTCCCGCAGTCCTGACAGCCTAGTCGGCTGCCCGCGCTGAGTCGGCCCCCTACACGCGGGACAGATGGCGCGTGGTGCACTGTTGTTGGCGTCTTTCGCTGTTCTGAGAGGGGGCAGGCCGGCTAGCGTAGGAGGTGGCCGCCGCGCCCGACGGGGACGCCCCTAGATCTTCCAGGCAGGCGTCGCACTCCCAAGCCGTGTTGGATTGTTGCGCTCGTGTCAGACCACTGCACTTGGTGGCCCGATGGCACACACTGCTGCACTGCTGGGTGGCGCACCGCAGAGGTTGAGATCCCCTTCTGATTTTAGTGCCGCATGCGGCACAGCTGACGACCACAATTGGTTGGGGTGTACGCGGCGGCCGGCTTGGGGAAGTGTGTGGCGGCTGGCTTGGGGGAGTGTTCGGCGACAGGCTTAGGGGGGTGGCATTGGACAGATCAGGGGTATAGGCCGTGAGCCGCACGGGAGTTTCGGCATTGGTGGCAGCGGGAATTTGCCGAGTGGCCACGCCGGCCGTTTCGCAGGCAGGGCACACCCACGCCGCCACCTCGTCCGCCGACAAGGTAGCAATCTCCTCTCTGGTCATGTTCGAGCATCGTTGGTGGCACCAACCGGGTTTACGTCTAGGTTCCGTTTCGGCGTGTGTTGACGAATTGGAGCATCTGATGGACCAGCCCGCAACATGGCCCCCGCAGACAGTGCAGGGGTAGGTGGTACGCGGGCCCGGATTCAGCTCCACGTCTCCGGCCATGATGAGGAATAACCAGGGGTCGTAGGCCGGATTAAGGCCCCTGGTAATCAAAAACACGAATGAAGCGACGAGAGAGAGACGACCCCCAGCACCCGGTCTTCGTGACCGTGGGCGGGTTGCCGTGGTAAGGGACGGATTCGCAGCCCTCTTTGGGGAGGGCCCACCTGGGCGTCGCGTTGAGACTCCATCCGTGACAGGACGCTGCCGTGGTTTCAACGGCTTGACATCACGACGACCTCTTACCATCTTGCCTACAGATTCTTTACTTTTATTCCCAATCCCAAGTCTGAACAAATCCTCACCGTCTTGCGTAATGTCATTAGCTTCATATATGTAATGTTTGGTTATAGGTGTCCTGTCTGAATCTAATTTCACTAGCTCAAACACCGTATTTAAGGTATATATATATGTGAACAGCTAAAGTTCTCCCCCTTAAAGTTGAATTAAGTGGCATATACCAGTTTTCTAAATCATAGACACACACTGCAAACTAGAAACAAATGCATAGAGCTCCTGTAAACCGGTATATTCTTCAAGTCTTCAGTATATATCGGCTTACTGTAGCACTTATACAATAAAATACAGTGCCGATCTGTAAAAATTTGATGTGTGCTTACCCACGGATTGACCGTATCAAGTACCCACGCGTATCAAGACCACGCGTATGTCATGACAACAGGGGCGCACATAAGGGGGGGGGGGGGGGGGGGGGGGGGGGCGGCCGCCCCCCCCCCCGAAACCAGATGTAAAGGAAAATTTTTATTGTCCGCGCGTAGCGCGGACGTAAAATTTCAAAAATTTTCGCGCCTTCGGCGCGAAATTTACCTCACTTTTGCTTAATTTACCCTTATTTCAGCGCTTTAAACCTTTCAATAGCAACTTTTTAAACTTTTCCAAAAATTTTCGCGCCGACGGCGCGAAATTTTTTCTATTTTTGCTGAATTTACGCTTATTTTTGCATTTTAAACGTTGGTGTCCAAAATTTTTCAACTCTGGGGGGCGATGCCCCAGACCCCCCCCCCAATTTTTCTGAGGTCCGCCCCCCCTGAAAAAAGTTCCTATGTGCGCCACTGCATGACAATTACGTGTACATGCGAATTTATATATATATACCTTAAATATACCACATACGTATATACCTTAAATACGGTGTTTGAGCTAGTGAAACTAGATTCAGACAGGACACCTATATATATATAACCAAACATTACATATATGAAGCTAATGACATTACGCAAGACGGTGAGGATTTGTTCAGACTTGGGATTTGGAATAAAAGTAAAGAGTCTGTAGGCAAGATGGTAAGAGGAGGTCGTCGTGATGTCAAGCCGTTGAAACCACAGCAGCGAGCGTCAAATGAGCCCAAGAGAAACGTGGCGGCTCATATTAGCCAGTTACAGCCTGTCCTTTACTGATTTAGATGCTGGCTCATATTGGACGTTTTAAATCTTGTCCTTGACATATTTAAATGTTGACCATCATAGCTCACATTGCATTTTACATGCGACTGCAAGAAGCATTTTTCCTACTTGTCCTTCTTCCAATTTTTGGGAGCGCTGCTCTTAGGCAGAAGTAGTCTGCAATTTATTACTCCCAGAAGATTCTCTATTCCAAACAATGACTACTGTCTTCGGGGGTTTGACCACTGGTCAATAGGCCACCTAGACTATAGTGACCAGTGGTCGGTCACTTCCGTGGGTCTGAAAATATGCTCATTGAAACTAGCGTAGTCGATTTACTATATATGCCCCCAACCAAAACCCCGAAAAACGCTGTTTCAGGGGGTTTGACCACTGGTCAATAGGCCACCTAGACCATAGGGACCAGTGGTCACTTCCGTCGGTTCTGAAAATATGCTCATTGAAACGAGCGTAGACGGTTTACTATATACGCCCCCAACCAAAATCCCGAAAAACGCTGTTTCAGGGGGTTTGACCACTGGTCAATAGGCCACCTAGACCATAGGGACCAGTGATCACTTCCGTGGGTTCTGAAAATATGCTCATTGAAACGAGCGTAGTCGATTTACTATATATGCCCCCAACCGAAACCCCGAAAAACGCTGTTTTATGGGGTTTGACTTGACCACTGGTCAATAGGCCACCTAGACCACAGTGACCAGTGGTCACTTCCGTCGGTTCTGAAAATATGCTCATTGAAACGAGCGTAGTCGATTTACTATGTATGCCCCAAACCAAAACCCCGAAAAACGCTGTTTTAGTGACTTTTCCCAACTTTGACCCTAACTTTGACCCTGGGCGAGGTGCCACGGGGCCATGCTGACCAGTGGTCACTTGGCACTGGTTACCGTGCTGACCAGTGGTTATTTTTCGGACTTAGTGAAAACTTGGAAAGGAACTGGAACAATCTGGCCCAGAAAATGGAGAATGCTGGCGGAACTGGTAATTCCAGATCTCTGTTTGCTTTACTACGTGAGGCCACTGGCAGGAAACCACCAGTCTGTGGAGCTGTGAAGGACCGTAATGGAAACTTAATCAAAGATAAAGCTCTCCAATTAGACCGCTGGAAACAACATTTAGATTCACTGCTCAACCGGCCTGTTCCGCAACCCACCCTACCTGGTGCGCAACCACCTCAACCGCCTCTCATCCGACCGGACGACGAGACCATAGTTGGAGGACCACCTACTGCAGCCGAAATCATGGATGCTATTCGCCTCCTAAAACCTCGTAAAGCTGCCGGCTATGATGGACTAAGTCCAGAACTGTTCCTGGCAGCAGATACAGAAATTGCCCCACACCTAGAGAAGTTATTCGAGAAAATCTGGGTGTAACGATTTCAGCTCGATTAGTGAAGGTCTGCGACTACTGTGGCTGCAAAAAGCATACTGGCTCCGACAGACAAAAAATGGCGATTTTGGAAATTTTTGAACATTAAAGTTGGCATAAAAAATTTTTCACGCGGCAGAATTTCTCGCATGCACACATGTGCCGAATCATATTTGCAAATGGCAACTTTGAAGCTAGGGTTTTGCAGCCAGCAGAGATTTTTAATTAATTATGTTGGTAGTTGTGAAAAACGGAGGGTCGGGCACATAAACCAGACGGCTGCACATGGCTGGAAGGCAGCTAAGATCTCAGTACCCGATATTTTTTTGACCACACCCATGCTCTACATCTACGCCAAAATGTAAGCCAATCGGACAAAGTCGGGGCAAGTCGATTTTAGTAGCCCCCCCCCCCTAAAATGGGTTTTTCCCCGTTGACTATAAAGTGTTTTGGGGGAGGGTTGGGGGGAGGGTCGGGGGTCTCCAGAGGGCCCCCCCCAAAAAGTTGGGGCCTGGGGCTGGGGGGAGCCCCCCATTCAAAATCTCCGTTACACCTATATACATAGGTGTGTTAGGGGGGGGGGGGGGGGGACCCCTCCCCCCAAATGGAGGGGTCGCAGACCCTCCCCCCTAAAAAATTTTTTCTACACCTCCCCCCACATCCACCTTCGGCCGAACCCCCCTACACAATTTCAACCCCCTACCTGAACTTTTCCAAGTTTTTAGCCAAAAATTCAAAAATTTTCAAAAAACTAGCGAAAAATTGCTAAAATTCGCCTTATTACCTTAAAAATCGCTAAAAATTGCTGAAAATTGAGAAAATGTTTCATTTTTTAGCGAAAAACCGATTTTTCGCCGACCCCCCCCCTCGAAAATTTTTCTTACCCCTCCCCCCAAATCGACCTTTTGTCGACCCCCCCTCCCCCTTTTTTGCCAAACCCCCACCCTACTTTTTTTCAAACCCCCACCCCCACTTTTTTCGCCAGCCACACCTATGCCTATATATGACCGTAAGTGCTAGAGAGATGTTTTATGGCTCATTTTGAAGCTCTTCCCAAGGCCTCATGGTACGTAATTATCGTTAGATTTTAGATTTGTCACTTAAAAAAGTTACAACCAAAATTCGAAAATTTGGGTTTTTATTTTCCGCCGCGCTGGCGCTATACCAACCCAACCCCCCACCCCAGGTATATATATACATAGGTGTACCACCTGTTTGGGTTGGGGTGGGGGGGGGAAGTAAAAAGTCCAAATCTGGCTTGGGGGTCTCAACTCAAAAATCGGAAATTTTCAAAAATCTGTACCCAAACTGTACCCAATTTTTTTTTCAGCTAAAAATGGCCCTTTTTGGACATAAAATCGACTATTTTCGACATGAATCTAATAAAAAACCACTCGTATTGCGTTTTAGCGTTTTTAACTGTTTCTAGACAACTTGTTTAGAAATTTTTTAAAAAATTTTGCATTTTTCTCTTGTTTGGACCCCATTTTAGGGGAGGCAGGGTGGTCTGAGCTCGGCTTGGGGGGTCTCACACACTGAGGGTAAACTGTAGCCTGGTACACCAATGGGAATACACCCATAGTTTCCTTTGGGGGGGGGGGGGGGGGGGTATCCCCCCCCCAAAATTTTTGACCAAATTTACCCCCCCCCCAGATTTTTTGACTTACCCTCCCCCAACTTTCGGCTACCCCCCCCCCAACCCCCCCCAACCATTTTTGGACCCAAAAAGCTAGCTTAATTTGGTAGTAATATTTTCAATTTTTGAAAAATTTTTCTAAAATTTTGACCTAAAATCGCTTTAAAAGGGTGCAAAAAACACCTAAAACGTTAAGAACAAGCCTTATTTTGATGAAAAAAGGGCTAAATTACAGAAAATTTTGCATTTTTTGGCCATTTTTCGAAATTTCTGAGGTCCGAATTCTGGGGGGGTTGGGGGGGGGGTACCCCCCATCACATTTCGGAGGTCGGCCAAGATTTACCCCCCCCCCCGAGACCCAAAGTTCCAGGGAAACTGTGATGACACCTAGGCAAAGTATATACTCTAGCCACTTTGGATCATAGGAGTATATATATATACTACATAGTTTCCCCGGAAATTCTGGTTGGAGGGGCAAACTTCAAAAATTTGGTGGTCGACCCCCGAAATGTGATGGGGAGTACCCCGAACCGACCCCCCCCCCCAAAATTCGGACCTCAGATAATTCAAAATGGCCTAAAAACGCAACATTTTCTGTATTTTAACGCTTTTTTGTTAAAACAAGGCTTGTTTTTATCGTTTTAGGCGTTTTTACACCGTGTTAAACCAATTTTAAGCCAAAATTTGAGAAAAATTTTCAAAAAATGACCATTTTTTAGCAAAATTTGGCTAACTTTTTGGCCCCTTAAAGTGCTGGGGGGGGGGGGGGGGGGGGGGGGGGGACCAAAAGTGGGGGGAGGAATAGTCAAAAAATCTGGGTGGGGGGTAACGTTGGTCGAAAAATTTGGGGGGATACACTACCCAACCCCCCCCCCCCCCAAGGAAACTATGATATACTACCTCTTTGGGTTGGGGGGAATAAAAAGACCAAATATGGCTTGAGGGTTCTCTAAAAATATGAAATTTGTACAAAAAACTGCACCCAGCCCAAACTGTACCCGACCGTAGGGAGAGAGGACCAGGGGGGGGGGGGGCGCCCCCATAGTTTCACCAGATCCCGTTGCATAAAAGTGATTACTACTGAATCTTTCAACCCAAGGAAAATTTTGAGCTCAATCCTAATTTCGTTACTTTACGCCGGCACCACTCCAATTTATAGCGCAATATAACTTATATAGATTTTTTATTGTTGTGCGCCGGAGCTTCGCTCCGACGGCTCCGATTTCCGGTGCTCCGGAGCGGGCTTCTGCTCCGGAGCTCCGGGACTCCACTCCAGGTACCCGGAGCCGTATGCCGGGTTCTCCGTACATACGTATGACGGCATATAATGAATTTTAGAGTTGTCGTACTCATGTTTTTAAAAACTTTTCTAATTTGTCAAGAATGCGTTCTTCTACTTCTCAAGACGGTTTTTTCTGGAGACAATTTAAACTTGTCCAGTTTCTAAATCAAAGAAAAAATTAAATACAACTCTAACTATGGCACTTTATATATAATTGATTCAGTAAAACGTTTTAAATTACGTGCTTGTTATAATTAATCAATTGTATTCTATTATATATTATATTATATACTATATACATTATTAGTTAAATCTATTCCATACAAACTTTCAACATCTGCAGCTGTTTACTTTGCTTTCATCATCATCATCATATCTGGGGCCAATCGGTGAGACCATATAGCCGGGCTAAAGCCGCCCGGTACCCCGGAGGAAGTCCAACACCCCGGGAGGGTCATACCACAGGACGGCCAGGCCTTGGGAGCAGTCGAGGAGGGCACGCCGGGTTATCGATTTCCTGGGGCAGCTCAAGATCAAATGCTCGAGCGTTTCTTCTTCCTGTAGGCAGTCAGGGCAAAGGGGGGAGGGACAGCCAGCTGGATCAATAGTATGCCTGTATTGCGCTAGGAGGAAGGATTTACCAGTTCGCAGCTGTGACAGTAGAGTTCGGTGGGCCTTGGGGATGCCCATTTCGCGGTTAGCTGGGACCGGCCCGCGGTCCCCAAATAATGTCCTGGATCTATCGTGGCTCAGTCCAGTATGCCACGCCGACTTTCCCTCTTCTCGCCAACCTGTCGGCTTTCTCGTTACCTCTCACGCCGCAGTGGCTAGGGACCCACATTATCTGGACCTGTATCTCAGCCTGAGCGAACAGCTCCAGCTGCTGCGAAAGTCTCTGCTCCAGGTCAGTGGCTGGGAGGCGAAGTCCATTGGAGAGGCGTTCGACTAGGGACAGTGAGTCAGTGTAGATCCTGATCAGACTGCAGTCAGCAGTGATGTAGTTCCGTTGAAGCCATCTGAGCCCTTGGTGGACGGCATTTACCTCCGCCCTGTAGCTGGAGCACACTTTTCCAGCTGCAAAAGCCAGATGGTTCCGTCTGCCTCTTCGGTTGTCGACGATGAGTACCCCGCTTCCGCCTTTGCTAGTTCCAGACTCCGCTGAACCGTCCGTCCAGATGTCCAGATCGGCTCTGGGCAGCCTGGAGATAGCTTCTGGGCACATGTTTCTTCTTGTATCCGGCGGCAGTGATTTCTGGCAGTTCTTCGCTAACGTGGAGTCTGTCTCCACCACCGGTCTGAGTTCCCAAGGGGGAGTTGGCGGTAACAGGCAGAGAGGCTCTCGGACGCACTGTTGGAGGCAGGTTTCATTGACGGGTTTACTGACTTCGGTTCTCCAGTTTGGTTGGCTTTTGAGGGTTCTGAGTCTGACCCCGACTGTTCAGCTACAGCACAGTACATCAGATTGCTGGGCGGCAGTCGTAGGCTTTTTTCGTGAGCCTTGGCGAATAGGAACTGGACACGGGATCTCAGCGGCATTATTCCAGCTTCCATCTGGAGTGCCTCCACAGGAGATGAGCTGTAGCAGCCAGTTATGATCCTGCAAGCCCGCTTTTGGACTTTCTCTGCCGTGTACAGGTGGGATGGGGCTGCGATGGGCCCCCAGACACCAGCACAGTCTTCCAATGCAGATCTGATGAAAGTGATGTAGACTGACCTGAGGTCTTCCTTGGGCAGGCCCCAGTTCTTCCCAGCCAGAGCAGACAGGATCTTGGTTCTAGCCATTGATTTTGACTTCAGTTGCGCGACATGGGGTCCAAAGTTGAGTAGCCGATCGAATGTGACTCCCAGGAAGGTGACAGAGTTCTTGCAAGGGATAGGGTCATTGCCATATCGCAGATTCAGCTTCCGGTTGGCTTCGGCGTTGTGGGTGGTGAAGATCATGCTCTCACATTTGCCTACGTTCACGTTGATGTGCCATTTCTGGGACCACTGGAGAAGTGAGTTGAGAGCTGACTGTAGATTGGACTCGGCAGTTGCTGTGCTGGTGTCCTGCGCCCACAGGGCCAAGTCATCAGCAAACAGGGAGGCTTGTATTCCATTGGGCATGCCTTCCAGAATATCGTTGATGAAGATTAGGAAGAGCAGTGGGGACAGGCAGCTTCCTTGGGGCACGCCAAGCTGAAGCGGTTTCAGCTTGCTTTTGGAGGAGTTGATCTTAACACAAGCCCTCCGGTCTGCCAAGAACTGCCTCAGCCAACGGATGGTACAGATTGGGGTTCCAGAGTCGATCAGCTTTCTCAGGAGGCCCGGTTTCCAGACGGTATCGAAAGCCCGGGAGAAGTCAATTAGCACCAGTGCAGTTCGCTTTGCTTTCCTAGGGTTGGAGAATCCATCAATTATGGATTGGGACAGGCGGAGCACCTGATCTTCTGTAGACCCACCAGGGCGGAAGCCAGCTTGTGCAGGAGAGAAATAGCCGGCTCTTTCGAGATAGAATTGCAGGCGCTTCTTAACCATCGTTTCCATGAGTTTGGCGATGGCAGGTGTCAGACTGATGGGCCGATAGGAGCTGGTCAGCTGTGGGGGTTTCCCCCTCTTCAGAATAGGTATGATGGCTGCTTGCTTCCAGGAGCTTGGGATTCCACCGCCGGACCAGGAGAGATTGAAGAGCTTCAGGAGGGCATGCTGACAGGCCTCTGAACAGTTCTTCAGAAGTTCGTTGGTGACACCGTCCATGCCAGGAGCCTTCCTTGTCTTCAGATCCTTCAGTGCTCCCTGCAGTTCAGCCATCGTGAAGGGACTGCAGATGGATCTGGATGTGGTATTCCCGCACCCGCAGGTCGTCCGAAGGTGGGCCTTCACGCTCCGCATGATCCGTGTGGAATCCTTATGCTCGACGTTTCTGCTGACCGAGGCATATTCGGAGATAAAGGCGGTGGCTTTGTCTCTATCGGTGATCAGGGTTTTGTCTCCTCTGTTCAGAGCTCCGCCGCTGGCAGCTTCAGACTTCCCGTCGATAGCCCGGATTGTGCGCATTACCTTGGAGGGATCTGACCTGAGGCTGAGACCACTGGCAAATGCCTGCCAGTTCTCCTTCTTCGCCGTTGAGATCATGGTCTTCAGTTTCCTGGTCTCGGTTACCCACATCTGTTTGCGGGTGTCATCCAGGGCGGCGTCTTTTCTCAGATTCCGGCATATTTTGGTTTGCTCCGTTAGTTCCGGTGTCCACCAAGCCTTCGCATTCCGCCTGTGGGACAACGGGATAGCGGCCCTGGCAGCAGTTAGGAGAGACGTTGTGATTGCCCTGGACAGGCTGTGAACTGAGCAATCGTCACTGGCTGGCAGGTTCAGGGAGAGCTGGTCGTCCAGGACATGCCTGAAGCGGCCCCAGTCCGCTTTCCTGTAGTCTGGGCGGTGCGGCGGGGACTGATGGTTGGGACCATTGGTACGGAGGCGGAGGAGTATGGGCATGTGGTCAGAGACAGTGTCAGGCAGCAGATTCCAGTCGTATTTACCTTCCCAGTATCTGCCCACAACCGAAATGTCCGGGACTGATTTGGATGTGGCCTTAGTTGATTCGGTAGAGTTGGCCACCAGAAGGCTGTGCGTCAGTAGCCAGTCTTCAATTTCCTCGCCAATATCGTTTGTTGGTTGGTAGTCATCCCAGGCCGGCGAATGGGCATTGAAGTCGCCGAGAATTACAGTCCGTGAGGATGACGGGAGGTAGGCGGGACTGAACTGCTGCGTTCTCTGATCAGCGGCAGTTCGGACAACCGGCGGGACATACGCACAGGTGATAGGGATCAGGGTCTTCCGGTAGGCCAAATCCACCGCGACCACATCCGAGTTGTTGTCATTGGCTGCGACCAGGGGGCCAGGTCGCCGCACATAGTCCAAGCCCTTCCGGATTAGCAGAACAACACCTCCCCCGACGGCAGGGGCTCGGCCGTTCCTCCGATCGTGGGTCCTGTACTTGTGTTCTTCGTGGTAGCCAGGGAAGTGAAGCTGGTCACCCGGCCTCAGCCAGGTTTCCTGCACTGCTGCCACGTCGATGTTATTGTCACTTAGCAGTTTCTGGAGAAACGCTCGTTTTGGGGGGGACAGTGCCCCCGCATTCCACTGCAGGACCCTGATACCCCGCTGCTTGGGGGAATTCCTCCAAGGGCGGGCCTTTGCCCGCTGGGAGGGGGAAGGGCGGAGGAGGTGGGGGCAGAGACAGGGTTGGACTGGGATGGTATCAGCGGGTGTGGCACGGACTGGGCAGGTGGATGGTTGCATGGTGGGCAAAGGTAGCTGGCAATTAGTGGACCAGGCAGGCCTTTTCTGAAGGATCCAGGGGAAATTCCGCTACACTTTCCCCCGTGCACCCAGTTGCCGCATGACACGCACAGGATGGAGTAGCAGTTGTTACCCACGGGCAGGCCGCAGGTGGCGCAGGGATATTGAGGCCCGGGGTTCGGCTCGACGTCACCAGCCATAAGCAGAAGCTGGGCGAGGTAGGCTGGCTTACCTCGCCCAGCTAGGAAAAACCCGGCGGTAGGGACCAAAAGCACCAAAGGCAGGCCGTCCCGAAATAGGGACCCAGGTGGGGATCGGGCTCCTGAATGGGGCAGCCCAAAGTTGGATCCATTTTGTTGGGCCACCGGCATCTGATGACCACAAGCTGCTCCACCGCAGCAAGGTGAAATCCATTGGAGCACTTTGCTTTCATAAACTTTTTAAAAAAATTTGTTGTTTTTTTTATTTTATATTTTTTTATATACATATATACATCCTCACTATAAGTTAAATAGTGGGTAGATGAAATCTGGTACACACCTGTTAAATTTGCTATATACGTAGTACGCATGAATTTGATAAATTTGATATACTGTGATGAAATTCCTTCAAGAAATATGGAGAATTTTATGTGGAATATAATATTTAAATTATCCAAATCTCGAAAAGTGTAACATTAAAATAAACAGCAGTGTAAACTACAGGCTTTTATGTAAACGCAGCAGTACGCAACGCGCACAATCAATTAACCCAAAAATTCTGTGAAATATTGTCAAAGTCTGACTGAACTTTTTTCAGATCAAAAATACAGCTAACAAATGTATATTCGTATGTAGCAAAAAATTAGCCTCTAAAAATAAGCAGTTAAGCAATAAAGGTAGCGAGTAGACATGCTTTTTATTGAATAAACAACTTGTTTTTAGCTTGAATCTAAATTTTACAATTTTTCTTCCACTATGAGTCGGAGCTCCGCGGAGCTCCGGTGCTCCGACAGCCTGCTCCGGCCGGAGCTCCGGAGCGGGCAAATTTTTCAGCGCACATCACTAAATGTTTTAAAGTGCTTCCAAATGACATACGTATAAATCATTGTCGTAGCCCATTCGTATCCTTGGTTATTCTCGAAAAACTGCTACACTAATCAAATATATAATGACTAATCACTAATGAACTAATTATATACTTTTGTGCAATGGTCATTTTTTAAAAATTTTTCTGAAATTGAGACTTAAAATCAGAGGCGTATCCAGAGTAGTGTTGTTCACCGGCCCAATTTTTCGTGGGCCGGCCGGCCTGTATTGCCGGTGCCACTTTTCGCAGGCTTATCCAAAATACAAATAAAAATTAAGATTTTTGATAGTTTTCAAGGCAGATTTTAGCAAGTTTAAGGCGATAAGCTGCAAAAATTGTCACTGGCCGGTCTGTCGCTTCACATTTGACCGACCGGCTTGTCACCGGCCGGCCGGCCTATGTAGGCCGGCGGCCGGCCGCCGGCCAGCCGGTCTAGACTGGGCCGGTGCACAACACTAATCCAGAGGGATGGTCCAGGGGGTCCGGTTCCCCCTTTTCGGATTATTAGTTATTTTTTGCCCAAATTTAGCCTTTTTGAGGAAAAATTAGGCTCGGACCCCCCACCCTCTTCGGGTTTAACCACCTCCTTTTTAAAATCCTGGATACGCCCCTGCTTAAGGTGGTAGTACCACTAGTGGGATTTTCGACCTAATCATGACATAAATGAAGCAAACATGACGAAACTAGTGGTGAAACACGTTTGGTTGGCAGGCAGGCATCTTTGCATAAAATTTTGGTGTCTGAGAGTGCATAATTTGCTAGCTACCATTATGGCTTAGCGCATGCGCAAATAATCAAGATTTTATTTAAGCCTTGTATCCTAAATTTGAATCTGCCACGTGAAAGAGCATAAAAAGAGCTTTAAAATGATGTGCATATCTCTTCTGTACGTGGTTTCTATCAAAAGTTACAAGCGGTTGAAGCTGAATAGCTGATATATAGCTGATGTAGCTCAATTACGTTGACCGTTTGCACACATAATGTAAAGTAAAAACAGTATATCCGAAAATTAAATCTATTGGGTTTTAACGGTTCCTTTTGCGTTATTTATGTGCATTATTTAATAGAAAGCACTTTGCAGCTGCTTGAAAGCATTGGAAATTTCGAAAACCAAAGCAAACAATGAAAAATTACAGAATTTTTGTTTTTGATTTTCTCGTCACTCCTTCAGTCAAAATGGACCAAATTTTGTAAATATGTTTTGCATCAGCACACGCTCAGGCCGTTTTCTTGGTTCTTGGAAAAACGCAATATTAAGCAAGATATAAATTGTACAAATTTTCAAAACACGCTAAAAGCGGAAAACTCACTTTTACGAAAAACTAAAAAAAACGGCCTGAGCGTATATGTAAACTAACCGTATACTGGAAATCTCAAATGATTTCATAAAGGATTGAAGGAGATATTGAAGTTTAAAGCTTTTAATACATTTCCTATTGTGTAGACAGCAAGCCAGTCCCCGCAGCGTCGTAGATCAGCTCATCTGATGCAAAACATAATAAAGAACAATTATGCCAAATTTCAAAGCTATTGACTAAGTTTTTATCTGTTTTAACAGTATCTATTCAAAGTCCATCCCGGTAGTGGTACTACCACCTTAAAATCACTTTAAAACCGCGTATAAACGCCTAACACTATCAAAACAGGCCTAGCTTTCATGGATAAAACGTTAAAATACAGTTCATGATGTAGCCGCTTCCTTTATAATTAATTTTTCTAGATATTGGCTTTGTGCAAAGTTTTGATTATTTTGTTTTTGCTGTTTTTTTACTGCATTCTTTTTCTAAAATGTTTCTCTGTTGGATTTGTTTTTAATACTGAGTTTTGCCAAACCACAGACGTGCAGCACAGCCGCCCACTAGCAGTTTGATTAAAATTCCAACTGTGTGCCGAAGCCAAACATTTGAGTGTTCCTACTAAGGATTTTCCCAGCGCCTTGAGGTTCTATCAGACCCTTTCTAAGCGGTTAAAATTACTGGTCACAGCTTCGACTTTTGAGAACTAATTATAACTTGGTTAATGATGCTAAATAATTTTAAGAACGGAATGACTTAAAACTGCATTCGTAAATTTCCTTGCTATTTAAGTCTAATAATGGTAGCATTTTTTACGAGATTCACCAAAATCTAAGAGGATTGCGTAAAAGTTAGCAGATCGTTCCGACAAAGGTGCTTTGAGTGAGAAAATAGAGCTTTGTAAAATGAAAAATTAAAAATTAGACCCCGCGCAATGAGCTCGAACGCTGTGCAGGCAATAGCCAAGCTCAGTGCATACGTATTTTCAGCTAGGAAATTCCTTAAAAACACGACTAAAAGCTTTAAGCCCACGAGTAAAAGCGGAATACCAGTCATTGGGAAACTTTCAATCTATCATGGACCGGCTATGGTGAACATGGTATGGCTATGATGAATAAAGTGAACATGGAGAACCTAAATGCTATGATATTTGTGTTCTGTGTCTGTACTGTATTTCTTGACATTGCATGAAGTACGGAGCAACTTGGAAATCCAGTTAGCTTTTGGAAACTACGGATTACCGCAAAGTTACGCCAAAACTTAATATTCCAGCTTTATATTCATCCTGTTCTGTCTGGAGTTCACTTGAGACTTCCTGCAGAGGCACCATTTGACGGAAAGTGCTCATCTCACAAGATTGAATGAATGATTGACTGAATGACTGAATAAGCAAAAAATATAAACTGTTTTTTCTTGCGATTTCTTGCAATGCTAATGTTGCTACTTTCTGGTTGCATAGCTTTACTTTAAGCCTAGCTTAAGCCTTTCATCCGGTCCTGCTTAACTCTTTATCTACAATCGTAATGGGCCCAGGCTCGCAGCCAGACATTTGCCCGCTGTGATCAGCCCTATTTATTTTTTGCCCTTTATCCTTTCAGTCTGGACATGATCCTTTGCTTGGTTAGTGAAAAAGAAGGTTGCTCTGTCTGTTCTGTCTCGTCCTGCTAAGGATGCCAGCCGAAGGAAAGAAGTGGACAGTGGAGAGCCTTACAGATGCCAATTGGAGCACCTGGCAGTGCAAGCTACGGGTGGTTTTGAGGGCACAGGAGCCTTGGGAGCATATCGACGGGACGGCTCAAGCTCCAGAAGAGGGGGCGGATGAAGCGACCGTTCGAAAGTTCTGGAAAGCCCGATACAAGGCAGCTGCGCAAAAAAATCAGAGCTGTCTCAGATTCGCTGTTCTACGTGCTGACAGGGATGAATGATGAGGATACCAAGGCCGTCTGGGATGCCTTGCAAGCCTACTTCGAGCAAAAGACAACTTCCAGGAAATTGTACCTGATGAAAGAGTTCTTCCAATTGAAGATGGAGGAAGGGAACCCTGTCCAGAGCCAGCTGCGTCGTCACAAAGAATTGGTTGAACCTTTAAGAAAGGCAGAATGCCCAATTTCAGCAGATATTCAAGTTTGCATTCGCTGTCAAGCCGTCGTCAACTTTCGGAACTCTTGTTACGGCCCTTGAAACTCGACAGGAAGTACCCACTTTAAACTTTGTGAGCACGGCGCTACTGAATGAAAAAAGAAAGCGCAACGGTGGCACAAGTAGTGAAGATTCAGCCCTAATTGGTCGGAAAAGCGGACTGGTGAAGCTAACAAGTATTAGAGAACGAAGCCTGAGAAGGAATGCTTCAACTGTGGTAAGGTTGGTCACTTCGCTAGAGACTGTCGGCAGTGAAAGGTTGAGCGGACCAGTTCACATGCTGCGAACTATTCTAAAGACAGCCAAGAACAGGAAGGTTGCTCCGGTGACGAAGCCTTCTCTACGATGGCGTCAAAGAACGGTAAAGTGTCGGGTGTCTGGGTAGTTGATTCGGGGGCTACTGCACACACGACCTGGGATAGATCGTGGCTGCGGGAGTTCCGGGAGCTCGCCGAGCCCGACAAGATATGCGAAGGAACGGGCGGTTCCAGGAAATGAAATGGCAGGAGTAGCATCAGGAACAGAAAAACTTGAGCTTTGGCATCGACGTCTCGGGCATATTGGCGTTCAGAAAATTCGGGAGGCTGTCGTCGGGGACAAAGTGCGGGGTGTGCAACAGTGAGCTCGGCTGAGCTGAAGAACAACCAGAGCATTAGCGAACCCTGTGTTTTGGCGTAACAGATCTGAAAGCCATTTCCCAAACAAGTGGAGAGCTGGACATTAAGAAGAAACTTGAGCACGTCACACCGCGATGTCTGCGGTCCACTGTCCCCAGAAACTCTAAAAGGAAGACGATGTTTTGTCACGTTCACTGATGATTTCTTTCGCTACTCCAAAATCTACTTTCTGCGGAAAAAGAGCGAAGTCCTGGAGAAATTTAAAGAATTTGCCGCTGAAGTGGAGAATGAATCGGGTGAGAAAATCAAGATCCTACGTACAGACAACTGCGGAGAGTATACAATCAGATAATTCGAAGGCTTCTTGAAGCAGAAAGGGATCAAGCACCAGATGACGGTACCCTACTGCCCACAGCAGAACGGAGTCTCTGAAAGACTAAACAGAACGCTGCTGGAAATAGCCCGAGCGATGATGGCACAAGCGAAGCTTCCGAAGAGTCTGTGGGCCGAGGCTTTGAAGAAAGCACCGTACATCAAGAACCGAGCTCCAACGAGAGCTCTAGAAGGAAGCATAACTACCTACCAACAATGGTATGGAACAACCCCTAGCGTCGGTCATCTCAAAGTCTTTGGCTGCACCGTCTACTCTCGGATCCAAGAGGGGGAAAGAAAGAAGATGGATCCGAAAGCGGGGAAGCTAATCTTTGTAGGATATGCTTTGGGGTCAAAGGGATTCCGGCTCTGCGACGAAAATTCAAAGAAGGTATACGTCCGGCAGGATGTGGTGTTCGACGAGTCCAACGAGCAGTCAGTGGAGATCTGCTTGAGAGACAACATTGCCGAAGAAACTGAGAAGCATCCCTCCGAAGAGGAAGAAATTTTCACTGAAAACCACTCCGACATTTCTGAAGAGGAAGTGGATCCAGGAGGAGGGCCGGACGGAGCTTCGACAGCTGGCAATAGCGAAGCCGACGAGATGATACGACAACCGTCACAAAGGAAATGCAAAGGTCAGCGGTTTCATCCCACCTTCGCAGAGGAATTTGGACTGCAAGCTATGCATTTGGAAGAACTACTGCGCACTCATTTTGCGCTGGTAGGAACACACTGGATTCCGGAGCCGAAGACCATTGAAGAAGCAATGAAGAGCGACAATGCAGTAAAATGGAAGGAAGCTACTGATTCGGAATACCAGTCCCTCCTGGTGAACAAAACCTGGGAGCTGGTAGATTGCCTCCAGAAAGAAAGGACGTCGGTTGTAAGTGGGTCTTCAAAGTGAAACATCATGCAAACGGGACGGTTGAGCGCTTCTCGGTTGAGCGGTCGATGCTGGTGGCAAAGGGCTACGCCCAGGAGTACGGCGTCGATTACTAGGAGACGTTTTCACCGGTGGTCAAGTTCTCGTCAATCAGAACACTGCTAGCGTTTTCAGTGCAAAATGGGATCTACATTCATCATTCATCATTCATTCATGGTGACAGCCTTCTTGAACGGAACATTAGAGGATAGACATCTACAAGGTCCAGCCGGACGGTTACGTGGTTCCAGGCCAGGAGGGGAAAGTTTGCCGACTACGTCGATCGCTCTACGGACTGAAACAAGCGCCCAGATGTTGGAATCAGGCCCTGACGGAATCTAAAATCTGTTGGTTTCCGGCAGTCAGATGCGGAATTCTGTGTCTTCGTGAAACTAAAGCCTTTCTTTATTGTGGCGGTCTATGTCGACGATTTGATTTTGGTCGCAGACTCTGAAGAGACGATGAATCAACTCAAGAAAGACCTGCACCTGCACGTATCACAACACCGCCGTATTTTCAGTGAATATCTGATACTTTAAATTTGAATTTTTATTGAAGCGAAACTTGCTTAGTTTTGGGCTAAAATCTTGAAATTTCAAGATACCTCATGTTGTTTGTTGAAACGCCTGTTTTTGAAAAAATGTCAGCTTACTCTTCTTGTTAGAGACTCTTGATCTCATTAAATGGGCAGTCCACAATCTGTGAGGAACGATTTCGCGAGGACGGCACGGCCGGTTTGGGTGGAGGTCACTTTCGGTCGCTCGCGCCACCATGTAAAACTATATACTCTCCTTGAGAGCCCTCTGCTGCTTAGATTAGTCCTGTTCAAAGCCAGTCGTATCCTAGTCAGGCTTGCTAATCCAGTTGATCCCGTTGGTTTATATTAGTCTACGCCCGTGAACGCCTGTGTTGGAATGGATACTGCCTCGAGTTCAGTCTTGGTACAGATAGTCAGCGCAGAAGAACAGAGACTGTCAGCCTAAATTCCTGATTTTTTGAAGGAATTCCACACTGCCACTTTATTTAATTTTATTTTTATTTACTGCGAAATCATATTGATGTGTCTAAGAATATTAGTCAGTTTCGCTTTAATCTTTAAGCTTAACCTTAATCGGGAAAATTCCTAATTTTGCGATGGAATTTCCAGAATCCATTTTCGGTGGAAGTTTTTGAAATCTTTTGCATAGAATGTCAGCCATCAATGGGGATCAGAATCTTTCGACAGACGCATGTTTTGTGAGATTATGGCGATAAAATATGAGCGATTTTCTGCTCTCAGGACTAAAACTTAGCAACCTTCCGCGTCTGAACAACTTGGAAAATTTTTCTAAAAGTCATCTACTTTAGCATGCTCACACCTTACAAATTAAGGGAACCTTAAAATGCGCATCCCTTACGGCGTAGTCTTGTTTGGCCCAACTCTGATTTGGCCCAACAGTCACTTAAACTGACAAGTCCCGCCCACTTTACTAAAAAGAGAAAGTCTTGCGGTAGAGTTTATCGAATCTAAATAACTGTGAGAGGAGGGGGGACTCTATAAAATTACTATTTTTCTGTGGAAAATCAAGATTTTTAAAATAAAGTTACTTTAATTAACTTATCATCTATATACTCCTATATATTTACTATAAAAATAAAATTAAATTAACTAGAATAAAAATGTGATAACAATAATAAATTCAGGTTAAAGGTTAAAAATTATAATTCAAATTTAAACAGCAAACGTTAATATTAGAACCATTTTTAAAATTTTCTTTCAGTTTTATATAATGAATAAATTTTTAAATCTATGCGTCCCTTGACTGCTTACAATTTCCAGAATTATAAAATATACTAGTGCAATTAACAAGCACGTGAAATATATATGTATTTTGAAATTAATTGGTCAAGTGATATTGTGTTAAACAACCAATCGTTCGTTGTTAGTCAGAGTTGGGCCAAGTCATGCCAAACCTCTCTTACCAAAGGTGTTGCTTGCATATCAAAGAATCGCCGGCATTAGTTGTACCCAGTCCAAACTCCGAAAGCAGATTTGCATCTGCTGATTACTTTGTTTGTAAAGTACAAACTGCATTTGGCATCCATTATTCTATCCATCGGATGTTGCATTTTGGCAGCATTTTTTGCTGGCTTATGTTTCCGTAACTGATACAACTTTGAAAACTTGGCAGGAGCTTAATGCAATGAAATGAAGCTATTTTTAGTGTTATTTCTGCATCACAGGGATGTTAAGTTTTTTGATACTAAAGGACAGACAGACGGTTGTTACATTCCTACATTAACTTACCAGATCTTTCAAAATTTGAATATATGTAATGAAGTGAGCAAGATCCAAGATACGATCTGCTCCTAACTCTAAACTCCTCTTCTTTACACGGAAGGTCAGCGCGTCTGTTCGCAATGAAGCAGACTTAAGCACCAGATCTCTGAAAGGTGGTGTTCCAGAATCAGAGATTCTCTGCAGCCAACCTTGGTAGGGGTCTTTGTTGGTGAGTTCGTTTGAGGCTCCTGAGTTGAGTTGATCTCCAATCGGACAGCAAGAGGGGTCAGCACTTGCTTCTTTGACGATTTCCGATTGAACAGCATGCGGGGTCAGCACTTGCTTCCGTGAATAGCACTGGATTTGAATGAGTTCTTCCTCACTGGATCTTCGGTTCCTTCTTGTGGCTAGTAGTTGCACGGTAAACGCACCGTGTGTGAAGGCTAACTCGCCTTTGGTTGCTTGACATAGGCTTATACGGTAAACGCACCGTAGTTGAAGGCAAACGCGCCTTTGTTGCTTGTACTAAGACTGACTCGGTAACTAACAAACGGATAATTTAATGAAAACACTACAATTACAATTCGTACAATTCTGTGCGTTCAAACTAACAACTACTACAATACTAACGATTAGGTTACAGTACAATCAGATACAGTACAAGTTTACTGTGCCAGAGTTGCCGGATACTTTCCCTTCCTAGGTTATTATTAATATTATTCCAATCTGGAATAATATTACAAACTTTGATCACGTTATTGGGACAAGGTCGATACTCTTAACGCCTTTTACACCCTTTCACTCTACTAACTCTCGCTAACTCAATTTCCCTAATTTCCCTGCTGTGTGTTGCCCTATATGCTCGTGCTTTGTTACTCTTTATACGTCCCCTTACAATAGGACTGTCAAACTAATATCCCAACAAACTAAGTTACTAACTATTAACCTAGGAACGGTCTTTGGGTGAGCCCCTGAAAGTCGGACACCGCTTTCGCTCCGACACTCAGTTCAGGGATGCTATGTGAGATAGAATTTGAGGATTAGCGAAACTGATGGGAGTTGGGAGGTCCTTCCTTACTTATTCCTAATTTGGTCTAGTTTAACACAGTTATACAATAAGGGGTCTTCTGATCTTCTGGACAGGACTCAAAGCAAGAGGGCCGGGGTGACGATTTTGGAAATGCAGGAAGTTGACACTTTAGCCTGAAAATGGTGCTTGGGAATCAATGAAAGTTCACTCTGTATAGGATTTTAGGTCTAGCCCAACTTTGATCAGGTTCTGGTCTGTCGCTGTCTCTGCCGCCGTTTACTCTACAAGATCATTCAGTTGCCAATGTACCTTCGCTAGACTGACTCGGACTGATACTGTTCACTGATAATAGCTTCCAACTTGACTAGGTCCTTCTCCGGACAATACTGATACCAAATAATCTGACTGAATCACACTGAATCAAGGCTCTGACTGGGTTCACCGTACTGTAATCAATCTCGGACGCAACTTTCGGCAGGACAGGGCTTCTTTCCGCACCTGAATCAAATGGGTTAAAACCCATTAGTACAAGGTTATGGTGCGGGAATCGAACCCAGCAACCATTACTCGTTCTTTTGCTTTCCTGGCCCAAAATGTGCATTTTTGGCCCTATTTGAACTCGTGAATTGACGAAATGACATCAAACCATTGGCTATTGCCTTTTTGACAAAATTAACTGTTCTTAGTAACTTCTTGTCACAAAACAGACTTTCTTGGCCATTTTAGATTACAACTTGTTGATTTGGTTAAACTTGAGGTAATTCTTTGCGCAGACAAAACGATTCGTAATGTTCTCACGTCTGGACCCAAATTAGGTCTTGCTGACTTGCAGCTGGATGAAACAATTCTTACAAAGTAGACTTCGCTATTCGTACATTATTCGGAAACCTTGCTAGTTTCTATCCTTTTCTTGCACAAACCGGGCCGCCTGGCCCGTCTTAGATTAATACAAACGGATTCTGACAGAAACTCACAGGTTCGCTTGAACAGATTAAATGACCGAACAAAACTTGCATTTCTGGCCTGGTTCTGGCCCAATTTCGTTGATTTGCCACGGGAAACAGGCTTGTTTCCCGTGGCCCGCTGCTAATCTTAAACGTATACAAGACTTGATGTTTTTAAATGAATTTCTACGGTTGGAAGATGGTCAGATATTTGATGTTTGCTACAATTAACCTAGCTACTGCCTAACTACCTAAGTACATTAAATTACCGAAACCTACGTAATGCTAACTTAGGAATTAATATTGCTGATTATTTGACTTATCATTCCATGGATAATCAGTTTTCCTACCTGCACTAATAAAATAAATTAACATGCTGCTTTGTGGGTGAGTTTTTGCACATAGTTAGTTTTAACTGTTTTCTTTACCAAAAATGCAAAAACTCACTCACTCATTGTCTCAGCAGCCATTTTACGCAATCCCTACTTACCGACCTACCGACCTAACCGAACTAAATAGCTAACTACTTTCCACCTAAGAAGCTCGTGGAACCGTACCGAACCGCTATTCGATCCGGCGCTGGCAACCCTGGCAGCCAGCCGAGTGATAGACGCGCAATCTACCACCCTTTCACTTGAGCTTGTTTAAATTTGTGCAAAACTGGCATATAAATTTGAGGAACTTTGAAGAACACAAATTTGGATAAAAGTTACATAGTTTTGTAGAGCTCGAAAAGCTGAATATTTTTGTTCTTACAGCACCAAAAAATATTAAGTAATTAATGAGAAAACACAATTAAAGTTTGCTTTCACATATGCGTAAATTGCACATACAATGCATTAACTGAACTGCACACGTGCTGAGTTGCTAAATTGCTTTTTGTATGTAGGCTAGCTTGAACTCGTTCTAATTGTAACCTGTGTAGCTCAATGGATGAGCACTGGACCTACTAATCCAGAGGATCTGAGTTCGAATCTCAGCACGGGTCTACTTCTTTTCTTTTGATTTGGCTCGTCTTTTGGCCTCTTGACATGGGAAGTTAAGTGATTACGGTAACGACCGTGAGCCCATGATAAGTCTAGGCCAAGACCATTACTATTCTTATCCTAACTAGACCTAACTATTTCCCAATTATTAAAAGCGCCAGATAGTTAATACAACAAGACTGCAACCATTTTCCTACCTAGAACTAATTAAACTACCAGTCCGCTTATCGGACATTTGTTATGAGACTTTTAATTGTGACAAATTTCTACCTATTTTATGCATTATCTTCATTTCTAACCCTGTTAGTGCTGGATTTAATGGTTGCGGCTCATCCGTCCCCTAATCGCAGGGCAACCTACACGGATGACCGGAAATCCGACAGATCTGCAGACCTAATAGGGGGTCCCCGTGACCCTAGGCTGCGGAATCTGCCCTAACCGTCAAGCAGAACAATATTAAACAAAACCTCACATTGTATTCACTCCGAAACTGGCAATTTTACGTCAGACACGCGTCTAAGTTATAACAGAAATAAATCCCCTAATTAGTTGCGATTAAGGGCCAAATTGCCTACTCAATTTGGCCCATTTCCTGCCTAATACCTGAGCAATTACACATTCATTTTGGCATTTCCAAGACCCTTATCAGCCAAAGGGAGTTTACATGGCCTGTCCTCAATCACACTCACAGTCACACAATTTTGGTTCAGAATTCACACTTGGAAAAAGGGGCTAGACTTGGAACCTCATAATCCATAAGGAATTTACCCAAGAAGCCAATTACGTAAATTTAGGATTCACATTCACACAATAATGGTCACAATCACGCCAATAGCAACACAAACGACTACACATTATAATACAAATCCTAACACTTTCCTACCTAAATCTACCTAAATCTACCTATTCTTTGTATGCACATTTTGTCGTAGTTTTGGAATTAACGGGTCTCCGTCTGGAGCCCAAAGTTTGTAAGTTTGCACTTTAACAAGGACTATAAACTTAGAAACTTTGAAAGTTTTGCGGGAAAGCTAAACGAGTAATAATTGCTCGGCAATTATTACTAAACAACAATAACCAATTCCGCTAATGACAGCTTGATTAAATTAACTTTGGGGAAGCCGGCCATTCCCCTCAAAAAGGCTGAATAATTAGTAATTAAAGCAGTTTCTGAGTTTTAATTCCTATTAATTTTAGGTAGCCGACCTACACAAATAACATAACACAATTGCAGACAATAGTTTTAACTTCAGTAGTGCCTAACTGTACGAATATGGCCGGCAATTCCTAATTGCCGGCTGTGGGGAGAATTATTCCCTAGACTTAACTCAGTTCAGAACACGAGGTCGTAACCAAGGGACCTCCTAACTCAACTCAAGGGTGGGTTCCCACTCAAGATCGCTTCATTACTAAAAGAAACCCCGAAAAATATGAAAAAGTGAAAATGACTGGCCACGAGGGCTCGCTGATAAAAATGAAAATAAAATTACTGGCCACGAGGGCTCGCTGATTAAAAGGTGTAAAAACTGGCCACGAGGGCTCGCTGAACAAGAAGTTGAGAATAATTGGCCACGAGGGCTCGCTGAGTAAAAACAAAACAAAAATACTGGCCACGAGGGCCCGCTGAGTAAAAACAAAACAAAAATACTGGCCACAAGGGCTCGCTAATTTTAAATTAATGATGAGCCAAAAAAGGGCTATATTTTGATTAAAATTAAAGGCCCGAAGGCCGAAAAACAAAAGTAAAAACAGGCCGAAAAAGGCCATCTGAAACCTAGAAAAGTGCGTTTTCTGTGCGTCTGGCCGAGCATAATACGCTCATATGGCCCTAGATTGCGTGTGTCTTTGCTTCGTGTTCGCTCAAGTCATCTCCTCTGACCTGTGTGGGCCAGAGGAGGTCCTAACTCGTGGTCCTATGGGGGGTGAAAAGTGCGTTGGGGATTCTCCGGCCAAAACGCTGGCACACCAGGAGACGCACTGAGAGAGGG
The DNA here is from genome assembly GCA_030248195.1 of Trissonchulus latispiculum. NCBI lineage: Eukaryota > Metazoa > Nematoda > Enoplea > Enoplida > Ironidae > Trissonchulus > Trissonchulus latispiculum. The sequence goes on from JASAND010013642.1 coordinate 57,716, forward strand.
GGGGATACACGGCCGCTCTCGGCCGGAGCTGAAGCAAAGACTGACTGGAAATTTTGAATTTCCAGTCAGCCGACCTCACGCCTGTTGCGGGTCTCTTTGAAGCGGACGGGATTTCCAGACTTTTCTGGAAATCCCCTTTGTGACCTCAGACCCGACGTGGGCTGTTTGCACGCCTGGCCCACCGGAATGGAGATTTATGTTCTATATTAAGTCTAGAATTATGACCCCTTTGTGTGATAAATTTCCAGAGCTGAATCTCCAGAAACTTTCCAGACTTTTTGGTTAACACATAAAGGTAACCAAAGGGGAAAGTTTCTGATAAAAATATAAATCTTCGTAAAATGAAAAATGAAATAATGCAAAGTAAAGGCCTCTCGGGGCCCAATATGAAAAAACAAATATAAACTACTATTGTTGCTGTAAACTTTTGCAAAATTTATGTTTTGCATTTTTTAGGCGCTCCCTTGTTCACTGGCCCCTTTCTCTTCCTTTTAGATACGATTTCTCGGCCAAGAACAAGGGAGGCCGCTTTGTTAATCCCAGCGACAATTGTTCTCCCTCACTGGAGCTGGAAGTCCCTACCGTAAGGAACGGGAGGGCAATTGTTGCGCAAAACTTGTGCATACAAAGAGCTACCTAATTTTTTAACTAACAAAAATTGTGTATTAATAATCTACGTACGTAACTACCTAAGACCACTTATTTTCTTTTTATTCTAATGATTTCGGAGGGGGTTACGCCCCCTCTGAACCTATTGTTACCTATAAAGTGTACACTAAGTCTTCCTCTGCGAGGCAAGTCTTCGCTGGGAGAGGGCCAACATAAGCCCAAGAATGGATAGGGGGATGAATGAAAACATGAATGGGCGTAGCAACAAGTGTTTTTACGCCCACTTAAGGAGTTTACGTAAGGTTAAAATTAAAGAATTAAAATTTAAAGTTACAAAACTATTTTAACCCATATCTTTCGCAATATTGGGAGTTAAAAGACCGGGTTTGGATTTTTAGAATCAGGAAGAAATTGCCTTTCAGATGAGCCTAGGTTATATTTTCACCCAAAATCTTCAGAATTCATTAGTTAGTACCTAATTACCGCTAATTAGGCCTAACTAGCATATATTAGTGCTCCTGAACCCTATTTCATACACCTAGCTACGAATAATTAAGTTTAAATGACCCATCTTCCAACGTATAGCTGTATATGTCATGTTTAACTGCAATTTCTGTAATAATTCACTACTTTTTGAGTTATACCTTTGATAAACTTTTGTCTTTACTAGTATAAGTTTACTTTAGATGAAACTTTTGAACCAATTTCAAACAACAGGAGGCCCGTTAAGGCCTGGGGAAGAGTAACGACTCCTCCGTTAGTTGATCAGAGATTATGGTTGGGGCCTATTACTGACCCGGGAGTGGTAACGACCTCTCCGTTATTTGTTAATACCCTGATCAATCCTTATTAGCTCATATTCCACTAGGTTCCTATCCTGTTCTGGCACTACTTATGCGGATCATAACGCTATTTCTAACCTTATTTCTTGCTCCTAGATTCTACTGAGTTCCTATTCTCTTCTTGCGCTGTTCATTCGTGTTCTAACACTATTATAAACCTTGTTTCTTAACCACGCTAGAACCTATGTCCCGATTAGTAAGATTTTTAGTGATTTGAACCGGCTGGCAACTCTGATACTCACAAGATCAAAAGATAATTACAAAGACTGCTTGGACGTTCACACACTGCATTCTAAATTCTGAACAATAGATTTCAAAAACAACAGACAACAACAATTCCAATTTAGGTCGCAACTCGTAGTTTAATGAGTTTTCTTAACTTTTAGAGTTTTAATTCATCCGTAACATTACATATACTGATACTTATACTGGTACTTTTAGAAAAGCTTAAATTTTGTGTAGTTCAGTCAAACGGCATCAGTTCAATTTTTAATGGCAGAAGGTAGTATGGAAATTTGGAATAAAGATTATAAATTCGTGATCTAAGTTTATTTCAAATAAATCATAAAACATATGTAATAGAAAACTCTATTTTCGATGTTAAAATGGTGAAGATTTTAAGCTAAGTTTGCTCTTGAGCTAAAGTCGTCGGCCGGCGGCCGGCTTAAGGGGGGGGGGGTCGCTTTTAGGCCGATTTTTCGACCATCTCCGATTTTGCTCATTTTCACAAATTTTGTAGTCCCCATGGGTCCTCAAAACAAGACAAGAGCGTTTTGCATAATATTGCTTCTATCGTTCAGTAGACCCCTTCAAAGGTGACCTCGACATGTGTTAAACATAGGAAAATGACAAAGTTAGGTTAAAAAGTTTGTGGCAGAAAAATTTTTCGCTGTATGAGAGATACAGCGCTACAGCTTTGTTGGACATGTTAAGGACATATCAGAGAGTGCAAATAACCCTTCCAGTATAATTCTGTTGTGTCTAGAAATTTTGGCGATTTTTCAAAGTCAAAATTTAGGAAAATTGATGTTTTTTGTACCATGAAAAACAGGACTTGCAAAACATTTTCGTTTATCCTGAACGATTGGTAAAAGCTACAGAAATGGCTTATAGATAGTTGCACTCTATGCATATACAGAATTCTTATGACAGTAGTTGCAATTTTTTATCTTCAGTGACGTGCTCAAAAACTTGCCACAAACTTTTTAACCTACCTTTTTCATTTTTCTATGTTTAACACATGTCGAGGTCACCTTTGAAGGGCTCAACAGAACGATAGAATGAATATTATGCAAAACGCGCTTGTCTTGTTTAGAGGACCCATGGGGTCTACAAAATATGTGAAAATGAGCAAAATCGGAGATGGTCGAAAAATCAGTCAAAAAGCGACCCCCTTCCCCCAACCGACGAAACCCCACCCCCAGCGACCCAAAAAGCGAAAGGGGGGGGTCGCTTTTTGACCGATTTTTCGACCATCTCCGATTTTGCTCATTTTCACATATTTTGTTGTCCGATTGGTATATTTTAGCGAGTTTTTGAAATGAAGGTCGGATTTCTTACGGTTAGCGAGTAATTTCACCTCAAAGTTGATGTCAGTATGTGTTAAACATAGGAAACGGAAAAAGTGGTGATTCTTTCCGTGCGCCAGAGATATCTCGCCAACGACAAAACGGATCACTTCCACGTCCATCTTATATCATAAATACGATCTAGAAGGGTTATTTGTAGGAAGCAGAATTTTAATTTAGGGCTTCAAGAATTTTTAATTAATTTTTTAAGTTTGCGAACAGCCAAATTTGACTGTTTTGCAACGTTGGAATTGGGGGTCAGCAACTTTGATGAAATATTCTGAAAGCTGTAAGGCTAATTAAAAATTCTACTTCCTACAAATCACAGCTTATGACAAGACAATTCGAACGATACCAATTGATCCTGGTTAACTCTGTTCGATTTCGAGATTTCTCTGGCGCAGAAATCTAAATTTTTAGCAAAATTTTGAAAATTCCCGTTTTTTGGCAAATAACATAGAGCTATGGCAACACAGACCTATAAAATGTTAGACTTATTTGCGCACCATTACTGATGACTTTAGGTCGAGTTTGGGCACAAATGGTGCAGGATAGTGCACCCAGTTGGTCGCTATGGGGGTCTGACAACCATAATCTCAAAAATAGCGATTTTTCAAATTTTTCGAAATATGTTAAATTTTATATCAATCGAAAGCTCTCATTGTCCTGAACATTTTTTCTTGTTGGACTATTGCCCGAAAATGCACCAAATTCAAGTTATCGGCCGTTAAATGTTTTTCGTTAGTAGTAATAGGTGTTAAAATGGTGTATAATTGGGGGGGGTTTTGGTGGTTGTGGAGGAAAATTGGGGGGAGGTTGTGGCTGAAAATTGGGGGGAGGTTTTTGGGGTTGTGGAGTTGGGGGGAGGTTTTTGTGGTTGTGGAGGAAATTGGGGGGAGGTTTTTGGGGTTGTGGAGTTGGGGGGAGGTTTTTGTGGTTGTGGAGGAAATTGGGGGGAGGTGACCGGAACCACGGTCGACCCAAGGTCAAATTTCAAAATTGTCCATTTTCGTCGGGAAAACTTTATCTAGGGGGTTTTTGAGGTCGTAGATTTCAAAAATGACCTTAGTTTTGCTCTATTTCTTAACCTCCGTGCAGACCCATGTCCGGAACC
>JASAND010013643.1:0-95491 GCA_030248195.1 Trissonchulus latispiculum
AAAATTTTAAAGTTATCGGTGGTCAAACAAAAATCAAAAGTTGGGGCTGAGAAGTGACAGAGAGAAATAGATCCGATCAAAAGACGTTGATTTTTAAACTTGCCACCAACGTGGGAAATGGGAGAAATATGGGAGAACGCTTAAAGTTTTAAAAGTTTCCTCGTCGAATAAATTCCACAAGTGTTCGCAAAGTTTGTAACCAAAAGAAAGGCTGAGTTTCTAGTCAATTCAACTACGCTGATGTTCACTTAACATGGCAGATTCCAGTCAAATAACATAGACATGCCAAGTGCCAACAATGCGGGTGTAGACTTAAAGCTCCGTCTGCGTGAAAACAAAAGTTGACAATGTATCACAAAAAGACTAGAAAAGCCGCTAAAGACCTTTAGTCAACATTAAGATTCGAGTAGAAATGTACTAAAGAAAGAACTAAAGATGCCTGCTTTAAATATATCTCCAACGATCTAAACACTTCAAAATGTTTAAGACAAGAGGGTCAAGTAGGACTATCACTATTTGCACATAATCTGTACAACAAATAGCGACCGCTTTTCACAGCTAATACTCAAATTAGGCCTATCGAAGCTACTGCCATGCAAATCTATGTCAAAAGCTACAGTTTTGCAGAATTCTAGACGGCCGAAGAAGTAATAGCTCATACCTGTACAAATTTTGCTTTGCAGATCACAAATAATGTAGTGTCTATTTTTGCCACTGTCGGCACTGACTCTTATAAGCTCCATGTGCCCAGGCGTTTGTTGCAAAACTTACCTGAGCTGCTAAAATTTTGCACTCAAGAACTTACGATAAGATGTCTATGACAGAGCTATTACCAGCGGTTAGTTCAAAACAGATATATCAGATATAGCACAGTTGATTTCTGTGAGAGGAGTTCTGGCTTGCGTTGGTTTGACTTGACTTGAAAATTACCTAGTAGATGTTTTTATTGTTGTTTGTTTACTCACAGCACAGGTGTTACGAATACAATTTATCACAATTGTGGGGGATTTGTCGAACAAATCTTGATGTGGTGAGCATGACGGAAAGCATTGCGATCACAGTCGCAAATTGGCTGACGAAGATTTAAGATAATGGCGTTAACTCGTATCCTTACAGGATACTTTAGAATGCAACATCATAAAATGCTCATATATGTATACATTGGCGAAGAAACAAAGACAATGCAAAGGATAGATTTGATCTGTGCAACAACAAGTACAAATATCAATAAATAATGCATAGCAGCATTCAAGCATGATTCTGGTTGGAAGTTTCAAGTTAACATTATGTATGTACGACAAGAGAATAATAAATTTTTAGCACGGCATACAAAATCTGAGAAACTTATAGTAAACCAACTTGGCGCTTACGATTCAAATATTATTATAATGGCACAGAGAATAAAATCATGTAAAAACCTAAACAAGGTGTAACTGTTTGCCAAGATTTGTGCTCACAGTTAGCACATGCACAGGTGGACAATCCCTTTAAGTAGCAAAGTACTAAAAGTTAGTCTTCAAATGGGATAACGTTTGCTTGGTGCCAGGAACACTGGGGCAGAAAATAATACAGCACTGCCTAGCTCGCCTGATTTCACATCAATAGCCAAACAACAATACTGAAGTTGTGAACAGTTTTCGGAGACTTATGAAGTTTGCCTACCAGTTTTACATAATTTGAGAAAACCTTTATTTTTACAGAATCGAAAGCAATTAGCGAAGTGCCAAAAGGAACAAAGATTTTTTGTTAGGGTGATAAAATAAATATCCCGACGAGAAAAATATGACAGAGTACACAACTAACTAGCTGTATAAAGTTAGGATTCGCGTAGATTTAAATTTGCTTATTTTGGCAGAAGTGTGCTTCTGTTGCACTTCAAATTGTAAGAAAAATTATAAATAATTGCCAATACAATAGGTAATCTTAAAGGTATGTATTGAGTCGCCAGTAGTGATGTTTACGCTGTCCTGTTAAGTTTCAGTTTCAGTTTCAGTTTCAGTTTCAGCTCCACTTTCAGAAAGGTTTCAGTTTCAGTTTCAGCTCAAAATTTGTTCTAATTTCAGTTTCAGTTTCAGTTTCAGTTTCAGCTCGTAGTTTAGCTAACTTTCAGTTTCAGTTTCAGCTCCAAATTTGTTCTAGTTTCAGTTTCAGTTTCAGTTTCAGTTTCAGCTCTGACTAAAATGAGTTTCAGTTTTAGTTTCAGTTTCAGCTCCAAGTTTTTTTAGGTTTCAGTTTCAGTCCAAGTCTTTTATAGTTTTCAGTTACAGCTCTGACTAAAATGAGTTTCAGGTTATCCTCCATGTTATCCTTATGTTATGCTAATCAAATTAATTAACTGCTGGTGAGACGGGTTCCAGATGTGCTATTCAATGAAAAAGCCTTAATACGTGTGGAAGCACAGCGAGTGAGTTTGCACTGTCCTCTCGGTCCTTCCTCAGAATCAGCATGACAGCGTCATCCTCCAGAACCCGCAAGAAGGCAATTTAATTAACCTTAAATTTGGGGGATCTTTTTAGTTGTTGGTGCTAGGTTCCTTGTCCTTCTCCTTATGTAATGATTTTATAAAAAAGGTTGTTAATTAAGTTGGGGAAATCTTAAAATGATTATTTAATAATCTGAAAAAAGAAAATTAATTGGAAACAGATCAAATAAACATTGCTTGCCATACAGTCGTATTTTAACATTTTAATGTATTCAATTTTAACGCATTTAATGCATTTTAATGCGTTTTAATCAATGATACTAAAGTTTTCGTGCAGCATTACTTGTCACTCTGTTATGTACAATTTTGGTCTGTTCTGTAAAAATCACTAGTTAAACGTATATATTTGCTGGAAGTTTACATGCTGGGAACAGGACCCAGTTTTTTAAACACTCGTCTATGCTAAACATGCATTCGCTAGAGCTGAAACCAATTTCAGCTTCAGCGAGAGCTGAAACTAGTTTCAGCTTCAGCGAGAGCTGAAAATAGTTTCAGCTTCAGCGAGTGCTGAAATTAGTTTCAGTCTTAGTGTGGAGCTGAAACTGTTTCAGTTTCAGTTTCAGCTCCAAAACGGTTCTAGTTTCAGTTTCAGTTTCAGCTCAAAAGTTATTTTAATTTCAGTTTCAGTTTCAGTTTCAGTTTCAGCTCTCACTTCGACTAAGTTTCAGTTTCAGTTTCAGCTCCAAATCTGTCATGGTTTCAGTTTCAGTTTCAGTTTCAGCTACTGAAACTGAAACATGTACAAGCTGAAACTAGGTTTCAGTTTCAGTTTCAGCTGCTGAAACAACACTAGTCGCCAGTCAAGCTTTTGAGCTTTTGGAGTCAAGCAAATGAGTTATAAATTTTACAAAAAATGACGTATTATGTAAAAAAATTGCACAGATACAATTTACAATTGAGCGCATACGTCAGTGTTGAAATTCAAAAGTTTGCAATTGACAGTTACATAATGCATTAAGTTGCATCACTGAGAAGAGGGCACTCAATTTACTTTAAACAATGTGAATTAACAGGAAATGTAGAAATTGAATGTGCTGTCGAGTCTATTTAGGAAAATTGCCAGTTAAAACAACATTATATGCATTGATTGGAACAAACTGTAAAACAACAAACAGTTCGTAATGAACGGCTCATTAACCACATAAAGATGTAAAAGTCGTACTTGTCTATTAAATTGTTTATGCTTGGCAGTGCTTGTTGCCAACTCTTAATCTATCACTTAAAAGTTTTGCCCCTATTGTTTGGTAAACTGTTACCTGTTAAAGACTTAACTTTAAAATAGGAATACGTACAATATATGAAGTTAACATCGTTCCAGTTGGAGTCTTATAGGCCTAGTTCTAAACATTGACATTGAACTTCTCAAGAATAGCTGAACTCTTGCAGATTAGGTGATTTTGTATGATTGTCATGTATCTCATTCTTAAAGCCGAGCTGACATGTGTAATGGAAAAGGTAAAATAAAACCTAAAAGGTACAAGGAAAAGCTCAATCTGTAGTAGGTCATGGTTCTTGAAGGAATTGATCTGAGTTTCTAATGTATTGGTTATGAGTGGCGTGCTTGTGGTATTTTGATGAGAATCGTGAAACGTCCAAGCATTGTACAAAGTAACTGTCTTGCAGTTACCAGAGTTGCCAGTCAGTGTGAAACCACCCAGAAATCCGTCATTAGGGACATAGGTTCTAGTGTAAATAGGAAGAACAAGACATAAAATAGCATTACGCGCACGCAAACGACACGAAAATGGAACGGAATCTTAGTGGAACGTAGGTTAAGGAAGCTTAGGTAGGTCATCAGCCAATAATGGAGGGGTCGTTACCCTTCCCGGGTCAGTAATAGGCCCTAATACGGTTTTCCGTATAATGGAGGAGTCGTTACTCTTCCCAGGCCACGAATAAGGCCTCACATTGCCAAGAAAACCACTCAGAAACTGTTTAAAATAGTTGAAAATCATCATGGAAAATAAGTTCAAAGAAAGAAGTTGCTTAATAACCGGCAATTTGACAAGAAACTACGAGTTTAAAACGTTTCACGCAGTTAATCAGTGCGAATATTGGAAGATGGGTCAAAATAAGGCTATAACTCGCCCACTAGGGGCACGGAACAGTGTTAATTAGTGTTCATAAGTGTTAATTAGGCTTAATTTGCATTAGTTAGGCGATAATTAGTTAATTAGTCAGATTTTTGGTCAAAATATAAGTTGGGCTTATCTGAAAGGCAACTCTCTGCTGATTCTAAAACTCCAAACCCGGTCACCTAACTCCCAATATTGCGAAAGTTATAAAGAAAAGAAGTTTTGTGTAAGTTACATTTTAATTTTGCAATATTGGCCTTAAGTGACCTTATAACAATGCGTAACTATGTGTGAGGTTACGCCCATTCATGTTTCCATTCACACCTCCAGAGCCTCTGCTGGCTCTCTCCCAGCAGAGACTTGCCTCGCAGAGAAAGGTTTAACACATACACATAGCATGAAATTACGTTCGGAGGGGGCTTACCTCCCTCCCTAATAATTTAAAAGAAACGAAAATTGTTAGTCTTAGGTAGTCAAGTACGTAGATTAATAATATTTAACTTTTATTCTCTGGAAAATTACGTAGCTAAAGGTATGCATATTTTTTACGCAACAATTGCCCTTCCCTTTCCTTTCTAGTTAGACTTAGAGTCTTGGCGAGGAAGGACAATTGTTGCTGGGATCAACGGGCGGCTTCCCTTGTCTACGGCCGAAAGGTCAAGTCTAAAAAGAAAGAAAGGGGCCAGGAGACAAGGGAAGGCCTAAAAATAATAAATATAAATTTTACTAAATAACACGGCCAAATTGGCAGTTAATATTTATTTTTCTGTATTCGGCCCCGAGTGGCCTTTATTGTGCACAGTCTCATTTTTTCATTCTTCCAATTTCATTTTTAAAGTCAGAATTTTCCCCTTTGGTTACCTTTACGTGGTAACCAAAAAGTCTGCAAAGTTTCCCAAAATTCAGCTTGGGAAATCCATCAAATTTGGGGTCAGTTGGAGGGTAATAATTCCAATTGCTCGTTAATCTCCCCTCCAACGGACCAGCCGCGTGGCCAGCCCGAGTTGGGCACACGCTTTAAGATAGGGAGCTTCCAGAAGTTTCTGGAAGCTCCAATAAAAATCAAAGAGACCCCGCCAGAAAAGCAAACACCAGTGAGCTGTCAGACTCCTGTCAGCTCACTGGAAAAATTCAAATCTCAGTCAGTGTTCGTCTGAGGTTGGCCGAGAGCGGCCGTATGTTTCTCTCTCTAGCAGTACGCTTTCCCGTTGTGCCAGCGATTTGGCCGGGAACAAAAAGCGTACTTAGGACTCGAGTTAGGGGCCCCTTCTGACCCACACTGGTCAGAAGGGATGAGCTGAGCAAACACGACGAACACCGCACGTTGAGGGCCAAATGAGCGCACTATGCTCGGCCGAAATCACACACCTAGGAACGCACCTTAGGGATTTTTTAAGAGGCCTTTTTGGCCTAAAACTTCACCTTTTTGCGGCCTTCGGGCCTTTATTAAAAAGTGATTTTACTCAACCAAGCCACGGCCTGAATGGCCTTAATTGTTACAGGGGCTTACGCCCAAAATATTTTACGTGTACTGCTGTTTTTCGGGGTTTTTGATGAAGCTTGGGATTCTGAGTGGGGACCCACCCCTGAGTTGAGATAGGAGGTCCCTTGGTTACGACCTCACATTCAGAAATGAGTTAGCTTAGGGACTGTTTTTCCCCACAGCCGGCAATTAGGAATTGCCGGCCATATTCGCAAACATAGGCGCTACTGAAACAACATTATTGTCTGTAACTCTGTATTGTTATTGCGAAATGTAACCTTGTATCGGCATCAAAATATTAGGAACCCAAAAAGGATCTGAATCACTTTCTATTATTAATTATTAAGTTGTTTTAAAGGGAATGGCCGAGTTCCCTGTGTTAACTTAATTAATTTAAAGCTGTCCTTAGCGGAAAATGTCTGTGTGATTTATCTTTCTAGTAATAATTGCCCAAGCAATTATTACTCGTTCCGTTTTCCCTAAACCACCAAAGTTCTAAAAATCCAGTAAAATTTTCTTTTACCAAAGTTGTCAAGTTCCAAAGTTTAAAACAAAATACTGGAAGGTACAAACCAAACTTACTTCAGAATTAGGGCAAAAATATGCATACTACAAGTAGGTAGGTCTTGTTAGGGAATAGCTAGGATGTATTTTGTCTGTATAATTATATGTGTCAATAGAGTAGTAAATTGCTGTGTGAATGAGACCCCCCCAAATTTACGTAAGTGGCTGCCTGGGTAAACTCCTCATGGATTGTGAGGTTCCAGAGCTAGCCTTCTTTTATAGGTTGCGGGTGAGTAATCAAAATTGTGTGACTGTGAGTGTGAATGAGGGCATACCATGTAAACCCCCTTGTTTGTTAAGGGTATTGGGACTGCCAGTGTGAATGAGTAAAATGCTCAGATAGTAGGCAGGAAAGTGGGCCAAATTGAGTAGCAATTTGGACCCAAAATCAGGATAAATCATAAATCAGTAATGTTTATTAGTTGGTTGTGCAATTGCTGTGAAAGTGCTACTTTTAGGAATGAAAGTCGTAAAAGTGTGCATAAGAAATAAAGGCGAGTTGGCAAGTTAGGCAGGTCTGGCAGCCTAGGGTCACGGGGACCCCCATTAGGTCTGCCAGACTTGTTGGATTTCCGGTCATCCGTGTAGGTTGCCCTGCGATTAGGGGACGGATGGGCCGCATTCACGAAATCCGGAATTAGCCAAATCAGGTCCAGAATAAAACAGTTTAAACTATTGCGAAATTAATCCAAAGACTTAGTTTTATAGGGTAGACGTCCGATTAGCGGATTAGTAGTTTATCCAGTACTAGGTGGGAAAATGTCTGTAGTTTTGTTGCACTAATTAGCTGAAGTTTTTAGTAAGTGGGAAACCATTGGGCTTGGTTAAGAGAGGGGTATTATTGGCCTTGGTTTAAAATTAGCATGGGTTCGCGGTCGTTACCGTAATCACTTAATTTCCCATGTAAAAAGGCCAGAAGATAAGTCAAGCCAAGAAGAAAATGAGGAAACAATTAGCAACCCAGCATGTATGTGTCTTAACTGGTACATTAGCCTTTTAGGTAGCTACGAGGAAAGTAGTTTGCTGTTTAGCCCGGATAGGTCGGTAGGTCGGTAAGCTGGGACTGCGTAGAATGGCTGCTGAGACAGTGAGCGAGTGAGTTTTTGCCTCTTTGCTTAAACTGATTAAAACTAATAACATGCAAAAAAACTCGCTCACAGTCAGCCGGTAGGTTTTATGTCAAATCTGTTATTCCAGTCCCAAACCTGCAAATAAATGGTAATAAGGATGTTACATTAAAACACCAGGTACTTGAAAGTTAACATTACTATTACGTAGGCTTTAGTCAGTTAACATAAGTAGGTAGGTAGGCCGTAGTCAGGGCAATTATTATAAGTATTTAACAAATGACCATCTTCCAATATCAGAAATGCACTCCAAAATGTCCAGTTTCGTACATATGTTTGATGCAATCTTTGGGTCACGGGAAATGAATCCATTTCCCGCGACAAATCAACCAAAAACAGGTCGAACACAGGCCGAAAACAGGAATATTTGTCAGCATTCTAGGTTACTCTAAAGATTGTGCAAAATTTGGTCAAAATCAACGCAAATTGCACCAAAATGGCCCTAGAAGGCCGATCTACGCAAGGAGAGGAAAAAGGCAAATGAGGTTTGAATATAGGTAACCAAACAGCACAGGTTTCGTACGTTTTTCAAGGTTGGTTCGTGTAATTACCAGTTCAGTTAGGCCCAGCCGGGCCCAAGGTGGAAAACTTGTGAATCAGTTTTTCCAAGCCGAAATTGCGGCAAGTTTAGCTGCATTCTGATAATGTCGATTAGCTGAGGCCAGGAAGGCCTCAACTGGTGGCAGGAAGTTACCAGAAACGGTTAATATTGCCAAACAGGCAGTAACCCACAGTTTTAGTCAATTCTTCAAGTTGCAAGTTCAAACGGGGCCCAAAATGCACATTTTGGGCCTGGAAAGCAAAGGAACGAGTAATGGTTGCTGGGTTCGATTCCCGCACCATAATCTTGTACTAATGGGTTTTAACCCATTTGATTCAGGTGCGGAGACGAAGCTACGCTGCTCTATCCGAATCTGGTCTGCCCGTGGATCATTAGTCTTGTGACCCTCAGTATTCAGAAGTAGTTGCTCAGTAGTGGACCGCAGAAGTCCGGACCAGTCGTATCAGTCAGTCAGATAATCAGGGACAGTCATTTTGGAAGGTACATAGACGGCTTGCATTGCCGAGTAGCGGATTTAAGACAGAGACAGCGAGCGTAGCACCGCCTGGTCAAAGTGGGAGGTTAAACCAGAAACCGAAAGGCCTAAACGTAACTCTTGGAAAAGGACTAAAACACCGATTCTCTTTTCAATCTCATCATGTATTCAATCCTTTTTATCATCAGTTTTAAGTCGGGAGGCGTTTCTCCCGTGTCTCTGGCCTAAGCGCCGCCTCATCCTCAGAGAAGAAGAAGAAGCTGTAGATTCGTTGAACTGTGTAGTTGTATAATTTTCGTTAATCAGGAATAAGTAAGGCAGAACCAGGAAACTCCCCATTTTCTGTATTTCCTCAAAAAGCCAGTTCCGTACAGTAACCCTGTCTAGGTGTTGGAGCCGACCTTCGGGAAAGCAGTGTCCAACGATTCGGGGACTCACCCATAGACCGACCCCAGGTTTATTTAAGCTAATAATTGTTTGTTTGTAGTTTGCTGATTTGTAGTTTGATAATCCGTTTGTAAGGACGGATAAAGAGTCGCACAGCACAAGCATATAGGCGCACGAGAAAGCATATAGGTACCTGGTCAGTAGAGAGTTGGAGACAGTGTAATAGTTAGGTAGTGAAGACAGAGTTTAAGAAAAGGAAGAAGAAGAAGTATCACTGAACCTTGTCCCTAACCTAAAACCTATAACTTGGGTAATATTATCCTAAATTAGGATAATATTAATAATAACCTTAAAGAGGGTAACTGGCAACTCTGGTACAGTAAATTGTATACTGTACTGAATTGTAATTGTCTCTGTTTTGCACAGTTTGTAACGACCCCTGTTAGTAACGCATTTTATATTGTAACTTGTAATCTTGCCAAAGCGTGTACCCATCACACTTGTAATCAGTTTAATAAATAGTTGGTGTGTCAGACCTAGAGTCTCAGAGTTTAACAGAGAGGCGCGATTGTCTCTGAAAGTCAGGCGCGTTAGCCTAAAGATTGGATCAGGACTACTCGAAGGTAAGTTCTGGTCAGGAAGCAGAAGACTCATCATCGATCCAGCGATCAAATCCAAGCAAGCGCTGACCCCTCTTGCTGATCGGCTGGAATCCAGTGCAACAAACGAACTCACGAAGAAGACCCCTACAAAGGTTGGCTGCAGGGAATCTCTGATTTTGGAACACCACCTTTCGGAGATCCGGTGCCTAAGTCTACTTTCCTAAGTGGACGCGCTGACCTTCCGTGTAATCAAGTGCAGAGCGTTTTCTGTCACTAGACCGGAGAGCAGAGCGTTTTCTGTCTCTGGAGACTAGCAACTTCATTACACATGTTTTGAGGCCATAAAAACAAATAAACAAATACACACTACACAATAAACAAACGGGAAATGAGATACAAATAGCACATATGATATACTGGAAAAAATACCCACAGAACTTCGGAGCTTCCTTTTGTACGGACACTGGAATAAACGTGACTGTACGTAATCAGAAGCATAAAATCTACAAACGTTCGGAATTCATCCAAAATAAACTGACTTCACACAAATTCAATTTCACACGTATTTGCTTCCAGCAACCACACTTTCGAACTAAATATTACAAAGCATTCCGATTTAAAATTAGAAATTAGCCAAAATTTAAATCCGTGCCGTACTGCGGTGGCTATTGTTAGTCATAAACAGAAAATAGAAATGAAGGGCCAAAGGAATTACTTTAAAACTACTTTCGCTCTCTCCCTCTCTCTGTAAATCTTGCTAAAAATATACCGAGGGACTTCTCCTTCTATTTGGTGGATGGTTGTAGTGTCTGTGACTACGCTTTAACAACCGATCGTATCGACAGGACACTAACGGATCAGAAACCAAGAAACAACAACTTCTTTTCAATATTTTAAAACATCTCAGTGTTCTCCATTCTTTAGCTTCACAACAATGGTCTAGCCTCGGATTGCGGAATAAGCTTTTTTGAAGTAAATTTGAAAAAACGTAGGTACCCCTTTAGTGAGGTGCTGGCTGGTTTGCTAAAAAGTCTGCGTGAGAGAGAGAGAATTCGGACCTGGGAGACAACATATTCAGTCAATATTAGCATTGTTGTGGTAGGAACTTCGCTACAGAATGCAATTGTCGCGACTTCCGATTGCGAAGTGATATTATGTTAGAACTTTCGGGATACAATCCAGGGCTACATAGAATTAAATCTATCGTTGCGATCATAGGAGGTCGCGGGAGGTCTGGGGGGGGGGTCCAAGGGCCCCCCCTCTCCTACCAGGACCAGGTGCAAGCCCCACCACCATCGGGGACAAGGGGTAACGAAAATTGGGTAATGTGTTCCTGCCTGGATTGGCTAGGCTTGGTTTCGGCGTCAGAGGCTAATTTGAGTTTCGAAAATTTATTGGTAAGCCATTGTGAAGTCGATTGGCTAGCTTAGTTTTTATTTTTAATTTAATTTAATGTAAAATTTAAATTTATTTACTTTTAAATTTAATTGGATCTCTTTAACTATTTCCCCCCCAACTCGGTTGGGGGGGGGGGGAAATAGTTAAATTGGGGTCATATGTGCAAAGATGTCTTTAAAGGTTGAAATAAAGGTGATAGAGGTTATCTGGTTGATCCTGACCCATTCTGAATGAAAAATGAAATAATCTTCCAGTTCTTTGTGTTCAAATTAAAAATACTTATTTTAAAACCATTTATTAGCTCAAGCTAATTCTTAAAATTTCATTTGTATACAATGAAGTAATGAACTAATGCTAATTCATGAAAGTTAAACACTGAATACTTTTAAAGATTTTTTAATTAAAGATTTTTAAAATTTAACTTTTTTAAAATTTTTTTGAAAATTAAAGTTTTTAGCTATAAAGCGATTAGAAGTATCTGTTGTCAGTTCCATTTGTGTATATTATTACGCTTGCGGTTACTTTAATAGGAGTTTATGTGTAGTTTCCAATTTGGGGGGGAAATAGTAAAATTGGGTCTTTTGGGGGGGAAATAGTTAAAGAGATCCATTTAATTTTAATTTTTATTTCATTTTAATTCATTTTAGTCATTTTAATTAGAAATAACAAATTGAACCCCAAAAGTTTCCTTAAGGTGCTGGTTTCCTTTTGTGCAGTGCTTTTGTGATGATTTTTTGAAACGCTATAATTTTCGCAATTTTGGGAGTTGCAAAGAGCTTTATACATCGTTTTAAAGCTTATTATCTGGACGTTCAGATGAGCTTACAGAACTGGCAAAATTTGCAAAAAAATAGCAGAAATTTTCTGACAAGCTGACATCTAACAGGATGAATATAGACCAAAAGTTTTTGAACATCGATTTCTCAAAACTGAAGAATCGGCCAAAAGTTCTTTTTGTGCCATGATATGAAGGACATATGGGCCGAGGGACGTTTTTTTGGATTTGGCTCAGCAGGTCTTAACGTTCGAGAAAATCGGCCAAATGCACAGTAACACGAAATTTCGCAAATTCGCATTGAGTTTTCTTGCTACTCAATATGTTTTAGCCCAAACCAAGAAAAACGTCCCTCCGCAGAAGTGCGAATTTCGATTCTGCCAAAAATCTCCGGAATCCGTCGAGTAGTTTTTGAGAAATCGATGTTCGAAACAAAATAATCGCAGTTTTGGCAAAATGGTTTTTTGGCCAAATCTCTAGCTGAAAGCAATAAAGTCCGGCTAATAGGCATTCATAAAATGTGCATTTGGACGATGTATCGATTGAGTATAACTAAGCCAATTTTGTCCTAAGCATGTGGCGGTAATTTTGAAAAAACTGATTTCCTCGAAAATGGCCATTTTTTGACCCTAAAAACAGTTTTTTGCTTATACTGACTTAACCACTGGAAATAGCTCAAAGGTTGTAAGAGCAAAAATGTTCATTTTCGAGTCCTCTTTCCAGCCATACCAACCAATCCCGTGTCTTCTCTACCTACTGGGAGCTTAAGGCCAAAAACCAAAACTTTCTTATCTTTTGGCCTAAGAATACGGGACTGGTCCTAAAATGTTAAAGAGCACGGAAATAGGTTATTTCGTAAGTTTTAGCCCTTTGCGTAAAGGATTAAAGCCGTAGGAGTAAAAAATACCCGAAAGGAAACCAGCACCTTAAACATAGAACAATCCAAATACGCAAGAAGTTGGTGATGGTCGGTCAGACAGCACTAGTCAGGATATACAACGGGACAGGATTAGAAGAGCCGTTTAGCTGGTTAGCTGAACTACATGTGAGAACACAATTAAAAGGAAACCTGGTCTGCAAATATTTGCACTGTTATAATAGTCTCTATCTTCTGTTTAGTATCCATTTCGGCAAATCTCAAAGCTCTGACCAATGTCCACTGATCGAAATAGAAGTGGCAACGGCCATTATTTTAACAGAGAAAATTAAACATTCAATATAGCAAACGGCAACCAAAATAAATGCTAGTGTTTATTCCCAACAAGTTTCTTTTAAACACATAATATTAGTGTTTAGTCCTATAATTTTCGTTCAATTGGGCTTAGAGGGAGCCGTTCGGACTAAGAAAACATCACTTTTGACTCTGAGTGAAGTACTAAAGTTTCATCAAAAATTAGGGTCTTCCTCAAAAATAACACCATAAGCCTAGAATGTTTGAGGAAATTTAATGGACTTAGGCTGGCACGAAAAACGGCAGATGTTTTCCTGAGTATTTTCTTCAGTAAAAAGTTTAGGACAAACAACGTTGGCAAGCTCTGAAAAAAATAGCTGAAACAAATGGCAGAAGCAAAAATATGACAGCTTTCCAGTGAAAATTTAAGCTATTTCTTTAAGAATGCGATCGGGTGGAACTTCCCTGTGTTCAACTTAGAGATATCTACCTGTTGACTGGTGTGCATCGTTCATGGGGTATGTTTTTCTTGGGACAACGAATTACGGACAACGTACAGTTTAATCTCAGAGTAGAGTAGAAGTTTAGGCTTTACATAGTGGTTTTTGCCATTGTATAGGATATGTCCAAATTATACAGGGCCATTTGTACTTGAAAGTTCTTTGCAAAAACAGTGATTATACATGCTCTCGTGCTGTCAAACAGTGAAATTGCTTCTAATATTGAATAAATCGATTCCATAACAGAAGGCATATCTCAACTCAATTATTCTTAGCTGTGGCGGCAAATCAAAAGAAATTAAGAAAAACTCCAAGTTATTACAAAAAGTAGTATCAAAAAGTGTATATACCAAACTAAACACTGCAGGCTTAAATATTTTAATTTTAGACAGAGCCCAGGCCGACTGCAGTCTCTTCTTGATTTCTCTAGGGCGGCGGATCAACATCTGTGAGTTATAGTTTTTGTCACCGTCTTTTAAACCTTAATAAGCGGTTAGATGGAGTCAGGCAGTCATTGCTTAATGTTTTCATCCTTTTTCTATCACAGGGCTTCTCCTTTAATATTAAGGTGTTCTGCTTACGTAACTCTGATGAGCGTGATCAGGTTTCACTGAGACGAAATTCTGCATATTTTACAGCAGTCACTCGTTAATTTCTTTTCTATACGTGTACCTTTCGTAAGTTATGGAAATACATACTTAATCAGTCTATTGGTAGTGAAGGAGAAGGTTTCTTCAGTCAGTGAATGGCCGAAAGTATGATAACTTTATTAAACTTATGGTTTCAAAATTTACCCGTTGTCTGAAGGTGATTGACTGGTGGTCGGTTTCACGACTTAATATGATCAGCCAGATTTTTCCCCTTAAAAATTTCCTTAGTCGCATTTTTAATGCTTGCATTTACCGGGAACGCTCATTTGAACGAATCAGAACTGTTTGAAAAGTGAGCCAAGGCTGAATTGCCTCGGCAAAGCTCTGTCTAACACCACGATTTGAACAGTTGGTTTTCTGAACCAGGCTATTGATTTTCATTTGACAAATTTTGTCAGCGACATCAAAAATCAGGTTCACCTTCCAAGAAATCTAAGCATGAAGCGAAGTCTTCCCTGCGAATCAAGGAAGCGGGTAGACTACCTACCCGTCTACCTGGACGAACCAACGCAACCATCAAAAATCAGTTTCCAGTTTTACTGTTCGTATAATTTGAATACAGTTGTTAGTTAGTATTATTACAGTTGTCATCAGTTATTTCACATTTCTTTGCCGAACAGTATTTATGAATACTGTGCTACAACACTGCTTGCATTCTGCAAAAATAATAAGTAATAACAGTATAATAATGACAACCGTAACTTTACTCGTAACTTTACTTGGAAAAACGTGTAACCATTTCAAATCTTGCACATATAAGTCAGGGGTAGTGAAAACAGAAAGTTTCGCGGCTACAGTCTTTCAAAGAAATGACTACCTTGTCAATGTCTTTGCTTTGCATGTTCACTGAATGCTTGATATGACGTGTCGGGCGGTTGGCGCTCTTTGAAGGAAGTTGGTTTTGCAGCAGCTTTTTAATTTTCCACAATACTGCCTCTTTCTTTTGGAAGTGTAAGTAAACTAGACAAAATTGAACTGAACTAGAACAGTCTCCATTTTGTCTTTTCTCTTCTGTCTTCTCACTCGTCAAAGCGGAAACATTCTATAACAAACTAACCTCAGGTAGGAATCAAAGAGTCAGAAAACAGCAATCTTAGAAGTTCTCTATCGAGTTTATATTTTCGTCGTTACATAATGAACTAACTGGGAGTGGGTGTTGAATTTTCACGTTTTCATCACTTCCTTATGATAAATTAGTACCTTAAGGTTATGTAATTTTTTCGTTTTTTAGCTGGAAAGCTTCATTTTAGATGGGATCATGCATTTCCCCTCACTCTTATTACATGCGATCGCTACATAGAAAGTTTAGTGTATTTACAGAAACAACGCAGCCCATCTTGAATATGAATATAGATTTTTATTTTTATTTTGATATTGTGGTAGTATGTATATAGTACTGATCACCGGCCAGGATTACTTGACGATTAGATGGCTAGTTCAGTCTGCTTGTTAAAAGAAACACCATGATTCCGAATTAAACATAGATTTATGATTAAAAAGTAGCTTTATAATGCATATATATATATATATATATATATATATATATATATATATATATATATATATATATATATATATATATATATATATAAGTGTATCCACTGAAGGTGTCAGTCAACCAGAGAAGGCACGTACAGTCCCGCCAACTCGCGCGGGTTGATTCGGTATCTCGATCAAGGCCGAGCTAGGATGGCCAAAAAAATTTGGGCAACACTCGCTCTTATTTAATATGTTTGTGCAACAATGTTTGATTTATGGCACACCCAGTTGTTTACAAACTTTTTGGCATTGGCACATGGCAATGCTTTACTTGTACAAATTGTAAAGATTTTAGCCTATAACTAATTCATTGTTTTCTGTCAACCCCAGTGAACAGTTTTGATTATATACTCCCTCTTTGAACTGACGACATCAAAATAGTCTTGTCATCATTCTTGGCTCTGATATGAAATGTCATTTCAAGGATGAACCAGTGAATTTGAACCAGTTTTGTTTATGGCCACTTGAGTTTATTCAAATATTATACAATTAAGTTTATTCATTTCCCTCAAGCCATTTCTGCATCTCATTTCGCTGCTCATTTCACTAACTTTTGCCCGTTAGACAAAATGTCGGAACTTCTAATTGCTGTGGAAGATAGTCTAGTTCTTGGCAGTTTTGGGTTCTATTTGCTTCTATCTCTGGCACCATCTCAAATTTCATCTTCTCATCTCTGAGCGAAAAGGACTTCGTTCAAGAAAATTTAATATACATACATAAAATGAGATTTTTAATAATACTTGATAATACTAATTTTTCTAAATAACATTTCAGAAATGATTTCATTTTTATAGGTGTATAGGTGTACCTATTGTTGATGATAATGGCACAAATGGTTTAACTAATTGCTCCAGACTCTAAAATGTTGATTTATAGTAATACAAACTTTTGTGGTGACTACGCAATATAGCTTTAGATAAACGATTGTTTGTCTTCGAAGCGGCTGTTGTTGTTGTGCTGTTGATGTTGTCAGCACAGTTCACATTAATCCTTCACATTTTTGATTCAAAAATGGAATATAGTTCTTAGGTATAGGTAGTTCTTTGTTAGCCTTAGTACTATTTGGTGCGATCCGGATCCGGTGGTTATCTGCGGTCAATATTGCATATTCCTTTTTCAGTTAACTGTCAGGATGAGGATTTTACTTTGCATTGTTCTGTTGGCAGCTTTGTGCTACACTATGATTGATGGTTATCCCTTGGACGATTCCCTGGTGTATTTCAGTGATATCGAACCTTTCTTAGATCGATCTCAACGAGCCAGCTGGGTGGAGGAAGCAGCACAGAAAATGGATGGTTATGATCCTGGACGATACGGGAAATAAAATTGAAATTGATTGTAATGTATAATCACTGTCCGTAATGAGTCTGTATTAAATGTGATGATGTGACTTGTTAAATTCACGTTTAGAACACTTCATTTACCCTACAGTAAAAGTGAACTGAATTGCTCATTGTCAACTTGAAATTTTCAGCTACTACTTAACTTGTAGCTATTTAACACAGAAATTAGCATAGGATAACAAAGTAAACTCGTGAAGCGTTTTAAACCAGCAAATTAACGTAAAACTGTCTAAACAGCACAACAGTGCATGCGGAAGCGGCACCTTCCAGTTTAGTAGCTGCACGTACCAGGCAAGAATTGCAGCCTATTAGAAGCACAACAAAGATTATTCACAGTTAAGATTTGATACAGCACTGGAAAAGGATGGCTAAAAATTATAGCAGAAACTTTTAAGTTTGAAAACTTAAAAGGTTGTTTTTGCAAGTTTGCAGAAATGCGCCGGCCGTAGGCTTACTACTGCTACAATCCACAACAACAACATGGACAACAACATTGGTTTAGATTAGAACGATCGCTACTCGCTCGCCAAGGATCTGTCTTCAT
This sequence comes from Trissonchulus latispiculum, assembly GCA_030248195.1. Classification (NCBI taxonomy): domain Eukaryota; kingdom Metazoa; phylum Nematoda; class Enoplea; order Enoplida; family Ironidae; genus Trissonchulus; species Trissonchulus latispiculum. The sequence goes on from JASAND010013643.1 coordinate 17,678, forward strand.
TAGTCAAGTATTCATAATTTCAATAAAACTCGTAAAAGACTTAAAATGGACAATTAGAAATGGCGTTTAGATGAAAAAGAATCCCTGTGTTATTGCTAAATTTATTTGCATGAAAGGCGGTTTTTCTATTGTTTCTACTTTCGTTTCGTTTTGTTTCGTTTCTACGTTTCTTTACTTCTAGCTCATCCCATCAAATTCGAAGTCATTTTCAAAAAGGCCTTCTGAGCGAATCAAAATCGGGTTTTCATTTATCACCATCTTTAGTCACTGTTGATAAGCGTGAGGCAGTTATCTCAGAATACCGGACAGTCTGAGCTTTCTTGAACAAAAAGAATTTCTGTCAGTTTGGCTTGGGAGAATCGTTTTCTGTCATCGGCTTCCGCGTCCCGTTTCTGGATTGCGTTCCAGCATCCGTCGGATTTCCTTATGTACCATGCGATGCTGGACCGCTTATAAAATGCAAGAAATACAAGATAAGGATAGAAAACAAATCTTGACTATTTACACGGGTGCAGAAAGTCGATAACTGTTTGTAGGAGGTAGACATGGAGCCACCGACCATTTTGGGTGATTTCCAGGAATTGGTTCAAGGGCCAGTTCACGAAGAGAAAGGTAATTACATATTCTCTTTGTAACACTTTAAATTGATACTACCAAATTAACTGTTAACAATTATTAAGTTAGATATTAGGAACATTTATCATAATCTCCAAAGAAGCCTTAGAAACAAAGCCACAGCACATACATACAATGTCACAGTCTGCAGAATTAGGTGGGTCGATGTCCCTTATAGAAAGCAGCGTTTTCTACCACCAAAGACGCGTGCATTATTTACCAAGTTATAAGACCGTCAGCTCAGCTTCAGCAGACTTAAATTCTGACGTATTTTTGTAATGCATCAACTGCACACTATATTGTGAAATTCCTTTTCTGCCTTTCGATGCTTTCAGTTCAGCTTAACCTGGTTTCAAATTAATTCACATCATTTAATGTATTACGTGCTGAATTACATTACACTGCTTCGCATCCTATTAAATGCAGGCACTGCTTCACACGTTACCGTTGTTGTTAGTTTCCTTTGGGTCATGCTAGTTTGCATTAACTTTACTGGCTTGGATGATAGATTATAGATTATGACTTATAAGATTAAGATTATAGATTAAGACACCTATAGATTAAGTTATCATTACTGGATCAGCTGCAAAACAAACTTTTCTCTTTGCTATCAGAGCAAAACCTTTGGGATCTTTTGCGCTTTCCCCCCAGCCCTAACTTTTGATTTTTTGACCAATAACTTTGAAATTTGGATGTGGGTGCATACTTGGGGCTGATGAATTCAAAAATTCAAAAATTTTAAAATTTTTAAAAATTAAAAAATTCAAAATTTTAGTTGGGTAAGTGGGGAACCAAAAAAGTTTTGAAAAAACTTTTGCTGAAAACTTGCATACAGGGGTTTTCTGGGGCGCTGAGCACGAATCTGAAATCTGTTTTTCGATTCAGCTTTTCGTTAGCTCAGCATAAGCTTACATGTTAAGCTTAAAATTGTAGAAAATCCAGAAAACCCCTGTATGCAAGTTTTCAGCAAAAGTTTTTTCAAACATTTTTTGGTCCCCCTTCCCCTTACCAAACTAAAATATTATATTTTTTAAAATTTTAAAATTTTTGAATTCGTCAGCCTCCAGAATGCACCCACACCAAATTTCAAAGTTATTGGTCAAAAATTCAAAAGTTATGGCTGGGGAGAAAAGCGCAAAAGATCCAACCTTTGTTTCTACGTTTACACTGTTTCCAAGAAATTGAAGCCCCCTCTCAACAACGCTCACTATCCATGACACCCCAAAAGAACGTAGTTTATTCGCTTAGAGCATATTTTGTATATATGCATTATGCAGGATTTGATCCTCCTGGGCCCTGTTGCACGTTGCACTAAAACGTTTGGACTTAGTATGCAACGCGGACAGTTACTACGTTAAACTGCCCACACTTACTGAGCGTGGACAGTTAATGGACACTTTAATATTACCCCCGCGCACAAGTATGTAACGCGGACAGTTACAATAAGACTTTAGTGTAAGGTCAGATAACAGATTTTGACTAATTGTAACATTAACGACATTGTTTGTCAGATTTAAAACTGTCGCCAGTCCATCACCAAACTGCCGCCAAAGTGTTCTTCGCACAAGACTTAATCAAGTGTAGGTTGAACAAAAGGCTATCACAATCGGTTGCTTTGTCGAATTTCAAGGTGCTATATACATTTTGGCTCCTGAGGGTCGATTATCACACTATCCCCCAATGGAATAACAATTTTTCCACTATATAAATATTCAAAAAATTCTAATCCAAAATGAGCTGTTAGTTTAGTTTGCTAGAAAACATAGCCGGTTGTTGACTTTCGGTCGTCGACATCGCGTGCGAAGTAGGCATCGGCCTAGCCAACTGGTCGATCTTTCTGCTGTTAGGGTAGAAGTCCAATCCCTAGGTTGAAGTTCCTTTTAGATATTTGAGAACCCGTCGGATGGCTGTCATGTGTGTCAGTCCAGGGTCAATCCAGGCCAGAGATATTGCAGTTCAAATCTCTACAACTTAGTATTTACGTTGGTATGCCTCGCTGTGGGCTTCGAAGTTGCGTACACATGGGATGACAAGAGACTGTGGCATGACTGTACATCAATTTAAAGCCTTTACCTGTAGGTGTTTATTACCGAATAAATTACAGTGGCAAGTCAAGCAACGAGCGAGACACGGCGTTTGGACGATTTGGTAAAGCTATTCCGACTGTCATTTGCTTCAAACTTTAACTCGCTATAACTGTCTCATACTGTTTTGTAGAGACTGGTGCAAGAAGAAAAAATGTTCAGGACATCGAGAGCTTCAATTTGATATAAAATGTGGCTATATTTGAAAAAGTTGAAAATTTAAAATTTTTTGCCCAAAGCTGTCCGCCATGCTATCGTAATATGTCAACAGAGGAAAACACAGGCTATTGGCATGAAACTATACACGCTATAAGCTAAATGTCAGCCTTTTAGCATGCCAAATTTTATTGAGATACCTTAAGATATGACTGACTTATGTAGCAGCAAACATGGAATTTTCGAAAAATGACGCTTTTTGAGGAAAAATGGAATTCCTGCTACCAAAACTGCGAGCTACTGAAAAGTCCTGATAGGGATTGATTATATGCAAAATAAAGCTCTAACAACATACTGTGCTAATATCTAAACGCGAAGTTCCTACACCAAAGGGGTTAGTTCAGGACAGGACAACACGTCCACTGACCTACACAATTGTAGAACGATTTTGAGCAAAAATCGACTTCTCTGGATTTTGAAAATTCGTATAAAATCAGCGGCCCTACGGAAAATAACCTCGTATAGATATTAGCACTTTAGCTAGTCAAAATTAGGTTTACAGCGAGTGGTAGCCGATTTGCTCTTACACAGCGCTCAAAGTTTTGGTAGCAGAAAAATTTTCCTAACTTTATCATTTTCCTATGTTTGAGACATGTCGGGGTCACCTTTGGAGGGCTATTGTGAATGATAGGAAAAGTTTTGCAACAAACGCTCTTGTCTTGTTTTGCGGACCCATGAGGCCTACAAAATATGTGAAAATGAGAAAACTCGGAGATGGTCGAAAAATCGCGACCCCCCCTAAACTTTATATCTCGAACATGGTTGTCCTTGACCAAAAGCTGCAAACGTCGTGCTGAACAGTGACCAAAACGATAGTACCAAAGCGTACCTTCAGTGTGTGCGATAACGTCGTAAAGTCTGTTGTCTGTTGGAACTTCACAATGCATTCACTTGTTTTCCCAGGTACCTAGGGCCAGAGGTTGTCCAGAAGGAAAGTGAAGTGCAACGCTTTGTCGACCAAATTTTACTATGGCACCATTCGCCGATCGTCATCTTAGGATCAAGTCGATATAAAGTGTCACCAATAGAGTTTAAGCTAGTTTAGGATGCTACTGAGACTTGAGTCTGTAGATAGCTTGTATAGCTACAATGCATCTGCAGAAGTTGCACAACAGCTAGTGAACCTTTTCTCCTGATTTAGCAGTAAATCTTCGTTCACTGCTACGGAGACAAAGGATTCCAAACATGGTTGGAAAGGATGACAAGCTTCCTGGTTTTCGAAAGTTGACAGGAAACTCAAACTGGCCAATCTGGAAGCTTCGTATGAAAGATTTCTGGAGGTCCATGAACTGTGGAAATTAATCGATGGAACTGAACGTGAGCCCCCCATTCCAGAGGCCTTACCTGCAGACTCCACCGCATAGTCATTCGCCGATCTTACCGAGAAGAAGTTACAAGTAAGATCCGATACATACAAAACTTCTTGAAACCATAGGATATTGGTATCGTCACCTACTTTGCACTTTAGTTTTCATCTTTCCGACGCCTTCAGCCATGCACGCATGGCCGTCTCCAGGCGTTACGTGCTGTGGCTGCTTAAACAGTACATAATCGTCAAACAGATATTTGATATTTGCGTAAAACATATATATATATATTTGTAAAACAAACCATATGTGCCGTTACCCCTGAATCCACAATGAACTCTGATCGTTCTACTTGGGCCCATATAACGCAGTAACGAGTCATTGTCTAGTTCGTCTTGGTCTTGCTCTTCTACACCAGCTTGTCTGACTTGTTTCGACCAGACGGGTAGTTTCGTGCGAGATGTGGGACACCTCCACAAGTGTAGCAGGAACCATCTTTTGTGTTACAGTGTCGGGGTGTTCCGTGCCCGCGAAGAAAGTCGTTTCTCCCCCTTTACCACGACCACGAAAGTCCGAGTAAATCCGTTCCCCTAATGATAGAACAGAGTTGTTGGGAGGTGCGCTGATCTTTCTATCTACTTCACTCCGAAGGGCTTCTTCAAGTTCACCGAGGGAAACCTCGCCTTTAGTGAGGAACGCTTGGCGCATCAGCTGAATGTTTGGGTCAGGATGTTCCTCGAGCCCGTGCAATAATATGCAACAACTTGCAAGTCGTTTCCCAAATTGACTTAAATGTTAGCAACTCGTTGCACAATGTTGATGTGAACTATGCTACCCAGTGCGCCAATGATGAGAGCGCGGCAACTTCTATCTGACTTAACTATACTCTCATATATTCAACAACAAACTTTAGGATTCAATCACATCTTGTAAAAATAATTTCTTGGTGTTCGTAGCATAGTTCACATCAAATGTCTTGGTACTTGCTGAAATATTGGATGACATTATTGCTGGTGGTGAATCTTAAATTCAACAGTCTGTCTATCAACTGAAGTTGATTCGATAGGGAAGGACGGTCAAAGGTCTTCACAAGGGCGTCCCATTTCTTTTTGGGGTGTCCAAGCCGTCTTTCATAATCACATGAAGCACAGTATAGCTTCGACAGTTCGATTCAAAATATTCCTGACTCGAGCTGCCTTTGCGTTGTAGCGCTCGGTCTCTTGCAACTCCTGTCTATGTTCTTAACGTTGTGCTGCGGTGGAGTCTGCAGGTAAGGCCTCTGGAATGGGGGGCTCACGTTCAGTTCCATCGATTAATTTCCACAGTTCATGGGCCTCCAGATAATCTTTCATACGAAGCTTCCAGATTGGCCAGTTTGAGTTTCCTGCCAGGCTTTTGAAAACCAGGAAGCTTGTCATCCTTTCCAACCATGTTTGATTCTAATCCTTTGTCTCCGTAGCAGTAAACAAAGATTTACTGCTAAATCACTAGCTCCAGTGAAAAGCTTCACTAGCTGTTGTGAAACTTCTGCAGATGCATTGTAGCTATACAAGCTATGAACAGACTCAATCTCAGTAGCATCCTAAACTAGCTTAAACTCTATTGGTGACACTTGATATCGACTTGATTCTATTTGTACGTAGAACAAATTTGTTTTATGTATTTCAGCAAATTAGTTATGAAAACGATATTGCTTTGTTTTTGTTTGTTGTCAATTTTCTACGACACAGTGAGAGGCAGTCATCCCTTAAAAGAATCAATATCATTTGATGGTGACGTTGTTCCTTTCTTGGAACGCGGTCAAAGAAGTTGGACGCAGGATGCTAAAAAGAAGACGGATGGTTATGTTCCACCCCGATTTGGAAAATAAAACTGATTAAAGTTTCTGTGCTAGTGCTATTAAATGTTATAAATGTTGATATATGTATGTTACCGTATGCTTCTGCAGAGATCTTCTCACGCCTCCATGGCAAAGGGATTGCTCGATGCTTTTTTTTCAGGACTATGGAAAATATAATAACCATATCGAATTTACCTCAGTCAGTGCGTTTTTCAACAGCTACAGCAGAAAAATTTGCGCATAGGTCAGCAACGAATTAATCAGACTGGAAATTATTTACATCGACTATCAGTGCTTGCTCTGCTTTATGTCCGGGAAGTGTGTAGTATAAGATTAACTAAACAAATCATCATTAAAGATCACTTTGACGGCTCACCACGCAGTCAGAGATTTCTTTCGCCCACACAAAATTTTACAATTGTAGTTTTCAAAAAATCAAATTAAATATAACATATTATTAAATAATTAACCAATCAAATCAATCAATCCATCAGTCAATCAGCCAATCAATCAACCAACCAATCAATCAATCAATCATCAGTCAATTAATAATAGGAAGAAGAAATAAGAAATAATAATAAATAGGAATTCATAAATACAGTAAAAATTAATATTTAGAAATAAATGTTTGTAGTAACTTCCGAAATTGACGACATATAGACTCAAGATATGGTACACATTTTGTCGCGATAATACTAAATGTAAGATCATTTCTTTCTGTGTCTAACCTTCATTCAACTATCCATATGATGAAGTAACAGATATCGCGGTAAAACAGACTGACTCACAAAACCACGCATTTCCATACAATGGAAAATTCAGATGTGATTTTATGCTGCTGTGCTGATTGTTGTTGTGAAAGTGCGTTCCTTACAGTTGCTTGCACACCTTCAGGGCAGATGAATGTGGTGCTGATTTCCGTTGGATTACTTTTGGCTAACGGTAAGTCAGACACGTCTTTAATGAGTCATTGACTGAAAATCACAGGAATAACATAAGAGAACCTGCTAACTTACAAGGGAGGGAACTTCTTAACCTGACCTTAACCTTAACAGCAAACTATACCGTGTGACATTTGACACAAAAATGCCCATGACACAAAACAATTTAGCACAAAAACATTCAAGCATGAAACCAAGCATGAATCATCAATCATCACCAAGCAGCATGAATTTTGGTAATATGAATTAGTCGTGGCATAAAGATAAACAATTACCTCACAACTAATTAATATTATTTTAAATTACGATTCAAACCGATACTTTTAAATAAACCGTTACTCAAAATTAAACCGGACTCTGCTGTCTTTAATTTCCTTAAATCCTGTTGCAGGAGACTCTGACAATTGCCATCTCTCTACATGTCGTGATTTGCTTAAAATTAATCTAATGTTAATACTTTAATTTTTATAATATATAATTTTATCATTTGTATACATCAACATCATCGTACACATTTGATTTATAGTATTTTACAAATTTTCCAAATTGTTTTACAATAGCTGGAACATGTTGTCCTCGTTTATCCACTTTCTTATATCAGATCAAACTTATCCCTCAAAAGATACAACCGATTAAAATTGATTTCAAAACTGTATTGAAACAGTTGTTTCAGACTGTACAGGTAACATCCTTGTACCTTCACTCGAAACGCCGTGTGAAGCTTTAGTAAGTCGGCATGGCAGAGAATCGTATAATTGTGAGGCTTGCATTCAAAGTAGTCCGCACTGCAGCTGGTGCTTACAAAAGGTACGTTTAATCTAAACCAGCTGATAGTAGCTATGCTACATATATACAGTTATCTATTACGACAATTGCGCTTTGTCAATCGGTTTTGCCTAACAATTTCGACTGTTTGTTTCTTTTATCTGTTTCTTTTATTATTTTTTCTGCATCTGTGTTGGCTAATGTCCGATATATGTAGCAGTCAAAAAGCCGCGGGATTAGTAGTCAAAAGTTTGAAGTCAAAAGTCAAAAGATTATAAATAAATTATATAAAGATAATAAACAGATGAATAAATAAATGAATAATAAATAGATAGATAAATAAATAAATATTAATAAATTTTTATAATTCAAGGGTTGACCATGATCTTCCAGCAGCAAAAACAGAGCAGCCCAGACAAAACAACCTCGCCTCAGCTAATTATGTACTTTAACTGTAACTTGTAACCCCTACAAAAGATAATGTTCACAAGCTTCAGCTACCGGTCATTGCTTTGCTTTTGCAGAATTTCGATGATACCGCTCGGTCGCGATGCGGAACGAGTAAACAGTTGAAACAGTACGGGTGTACTAAAGTTGAGCAGCCTGTTGGTGTGGAACAGGTAATTGTTATGAACGGAACTTATGTGTGTGTGGAAGTGGAATGACGGAAAATTCTTCTGTTTATTTAAGAAGTAATGTAAATTATAAAGTGAATGAGTCAAAAACTACATATAAAAGTTCTGTATAAAACTAAAATGTACTACGCCATATGCTGATTGGCTGACTCAGACTAAAATCAGCAACATGCTGCTCATACTGCAGACTGCTCGTACGTAGCTTATCCCATAATTTTTAGTAACATTTGGCTTTGTTAGCTTTGCCAAATTTCGGTAGAGATGTCGTATGTTTCTTGTCTTATTAGTGTGGGGCTTATGCAAATTGTTGAATCTTTATGTGGAAACGTGTCTGTACTGAGCTTTTAGATCTCAACTGGCGCTGGAACCAAGCCGTCACACTTTGTACCACACAAAATTTCTGTACAGTTGCGACAAGGCAAGTAAAGTTACTACAATTGCAGTATTGCACTTACTGTCTTTTTTGCTTTAATATTACTTTACGCTCGTATTAGTATTTTTTACTCTTTCTCTTTGACATTCTCTTTGCCTTTTTTCAAAAACCTAAGATATTTCTATGGCATATTCTAGGTTCTTCATATCGTGCAACATTCAAATACAAACGACCTTATCACTACCCAATCGATATTTATCTGTTGTGTGGAGCTTCTAATTCAATGTATGACGACATGGAATTCATGAGCGGCATGACAGAGAAATTGGGTAATCTTTAAATTCATTGCTTCGATTAATTCAGGATTCAGTTAGTGTGAATAAAATTTTCTAAATTGAACTCCTTTGCCGGTAAAATTTTAAAATTAGCATTAAGAGGGCATAATTGTACTTTATTTAAGAATAAGAGAACGCCACAAGAAGCCAGAGAAAGCCTCTTCATTGCTTTATGTGACGGTACTCTGACCACAAAACGCTAATGTTCCCCCGCTTGGGAGGGTCGACAAGCATATTCCCGCCTCGCTTGGTGGAAGATAGTCGAAACAGGTCCGAGTTTGGTTGAGGGTTGCAAAGTTGTGAATTGGCTCAGGCAACATTGGCTGAATCTGACTGGCTGTTCGCTCCCCCCACCAAACGGGGATCTCTTAGGCGACCCTTTGCCCCCACCAAACGGGGAGGGGTATATTTGTCGACTTCCCCCCCACCAATGGCTGCTGTACCACGTATAGTCTACCAGTCTGTCCCTGTCCAACGACCAGTCCGAAGACTACACAATTCGACAGCTCTGCCATCCTATTTGCACTTATTGCCAGGATGGAAACTGGGTCATTCATGGGTCACTCACTGCACTGGATGATGGGTAGTTTAGGTCGTCATTTTTGTTTGGGCCACTGGGTCTTGGGTCACCAATTTCGTGAATCCTATGGGTAAATCTGGGTCTGGGTCAAGCCTCCTATGAGTCATTTTGCGTCTGGGTTAGAGATGAGCATTTCGGCCTGTCGGGTCGGGTCGGGCCGACCTCCATTGGTTAGCGGGCCTGGCCGGGCCGGGCCGAGAAATTTTTTAACTGCGGGCCGGAGCGGGTCGAAACGGGCCGGATCCGCTCTAGAAAATGTTGTAAAATCACTAAAATTAGCTACACATTTACTGATTCTGGTTTTATTGCAAAATTTAACATTTCGTAGCATAACTTAGCCTCTCTATCTTGCATTGAAGCCTTTAAAATAATATTGTTAGTAAAATTTTGAAAATTTTTTTGGCGGGCCGGGCCGGGCCGAAAAAATCCGGCTTTGGCATTGTCCTAATTACGTATATTTCTTTGTAATAACTTTCTATTTCAGCTTTATTGTGGACATTCAGCCAGGTTTAAATGTAAACCTGCCGTTTCTACATCATTTTAAATTAAATTATTTATTAATTATTTACATATTTACAGTGTGTTGGCCCATACAGTGTTGTTATACTACCTCACTACATTAGGCCATAACCTACTAGACTTTCTGGACGAGTGTAGTTATTTAACCTTAGTTTGCTTTGCAACATGCACGACTATTGAAGCTGGAAGTAGTTTCGGTTACCCAAAATTACCCAGGATGAAAATTACCGTGGAGGGACTTTTTCTATTGAAACTTTTCAAGTGAGAAATAAATCAATTCGAACTTGTAAAATTTCTTCCTTTGGCGGTACATCTGGGGAATCGAGGGGATCTCCTACCCTTTGATATTTAACTAACAACTTTTGTAAGGGGCACATTGAAAACTTTATGGCTCCACATTTAGCTGAAACTGAAAGGTGAAAAAACGCAGCACAAAAAGATAAGGTTAAGTCAGTGGTGGGTCGCGTTATTCTATTGGATGATTTGGGTCTGGGCCACGAAAATTCTAGGGTCATTTTGGCCTGGATCATGAAAACGATTGAGTCTGGGTCTTTTGGGTCTGGGTCAAGAAATTTTGAAATTTTATGGGACGCCTTAGGACTGGGTCAAATTTGCGTCAGAAAAAATGACCCAGTTTCCATCCCTGCTTACTGCTGGTCTAGTTTGCATAGTAGCTGTATAGTAATTTTTATTGATAGCATCGGGAAGCACAAAGAACATGTTTTCCCAAGCATTTCTCTTCTTGGACTTGCGTTGGTATTCACCAGAAAACCGAACAGCATGCTAGCATTGACAAAGTCTAGATAGTTGAAAGCTTAATTGCATAATACCGCTTTTAGTTTAATTTAATGAAGTATTAATTTTGACTGTTGATTTAAGCAAATTATATGCTAGCCAATATCAGCAAAGACATAAAATTTGGATTTGGCACATTTATTGAAAAAGATTTATACCCAATAACTCACAGGTATATTCGAAGAATTATTTATTATAATCAACTGTATGCTAACACATAAATTAGAAATAACACTATTATTTTAGAAAACTAAATAAAGGATTGGCCAATTTACTTTTTATATAAATAAAGAAAAAATGACAGTGATAAATTGATTGATGTCTTGATTATTTGTTATTTGTTTTTTATAAATATAAATAAATTATTCAGTTATATACTTAACATTATCGTTTGTAGATGCCATGACGAACGTTTCCAAGAAGACGTTCAGGAATGTCTAAAGAAAATCTTTCAATACTCCAGAAGCACACAAAATTTGACTCCAAAAGACATCATACCTTACGTTTTTCGCCATCATATAAATCTCACAGCGAATGTGAATAATTTTCTGGTGAGTACTTTATTTCACTAAAATGTAGCGATGTGGATTGCATCGGATCGGCAGCCAAAATCACTACAGATGTTGTTTGTTTGTATGCTTGTATAAACTTTTAAAAGAGTGTTCGATTTTCTACAAAACCAGATTCAGCGTTATTGCATGCCCACTGTACCCAGTACCAGTACCGCAGTACCCATATTTGTATGCTCACTCTTCCTAGAGTGTATTTACGTGAATGCTTCAAATTGAATCAAATGCAAATCAAATTTCAGACAAAGATAAAGAACCAAAAGCATTCTAAACGAATACTCAGTGATAATCCAGAGGCAATGTTAGAAGCTTTGGTTCAAGTCATGGCTTGCAACGTAAGCCTTCATTTTTGTATGTTGTATTCTACTCTTTACCAGTATTAATTTTCACACACACACAGGACTGACAAGTGTCAAAGCTCTTAGGCTACAGGGCGTGTATGTATTTAGTGTCTAAGTTTTCATTTACGTACATCTTTGTGGTCCTTGATAAACCACGTTTACTTCAGCTCATCCCTTAAGACTACTTTCAAAATTAAAATCAGGTCGTTTATGTCTTCAGAATATCGGATGGAGAAATAATTCTCAGAAGGTGGTGGTGATTGTAACGGACAATGTCGTCCATTTTGCTACTGATGGAAAGGTAAGACCGCAGAATGACGAAGCAATAGAAAATGACAAATCATGTGCGCTGATTTCTTTTCAAGTTCAATGACACTTATTCATTTCCTGTGAAACCCCATTTGCTAAATGTTAATTCGACGTAAATGCTTCTACTAATCTCATCTACTTATTTGCTCGCTTGTGGACATTTCCCGTGAGCCGTTGTTCCGAACTCACAGCTTTCACTGGGTCAGTCAACCCCAATTCCTGCTGCCATTTGCCGCAATCTAGTTTGCCCAACTAGTTTGGAGGGGGTATAAAGTTCAAATGGGGCCAGCAATCAAAAAAATAAGTGTAAAAGAGAAGCAAGGTGTACTTGGCGTCCTTTTAGTAGTCATTAGAAGTTGTTCTATCAGAAGATGAATATGATTAGAATAAAACAAAAGGGCTCCATTCTTAAATAATAAAAGAAGCGAATCTGTGCCGTCAAGTTTCGGCGCGTAAAATCTGAATATACAAGGTCGAGAGACCAGATTCTCATCAGTTTCTGGTTTACTTTGTTTACAATATAAACTACAATTTCATTCGAAACAGTAAGGTCTCGCTCGGTACGAGTCCCACTCGGTACTGTTGTCTCGCTCGGTAAGTTGGAGTCCCGCTCGGTACTTTTATGTCTCATTCGGTGCTTCTGTCTCATTCGGTACTTTTGTGTCCCACTCGGTACTTTTGCGTCCCACTCGGTACTTTTGAGTCCCACTGGGTACTATCAAGAGTACATAATACATAAGAGTGTGACAAGCTTCACGCTCTATGTAATCAGCTCGAAAGCCATGCTCTGCGGCCGGTCCACCACCACCCCCCGCAATTGCGTATGTTCACTCGTTTCTACAGTATTCCATTTATCGGGACCCCCCCCCACAAATGTGACCTATCATTAGACATTGAAAAGTTATTAAATTTAAATTTTATTAAAAATTATCTCCGACTTTCTTTTTATCTGTAAACATTCCATTTTTGAAGTTATAGCAATCAAAAGATCAAACTTAGCTGTGTGTAGTGCTTGATATCCATTATTATATAGTCCTCCATTGTTTATAACCATTGCCCACTAGATAACAAACTTCATCCAAGGAAAACATCGACAAGCAATAAGCATTTCCAGTAGTGAGATAAGTTCTACCTCTATTATAATTTTCGGCATAAAGTAACCTCAAAAGCGAACAACATCAGTAGCCGTGATAAAACTTCTGCTTATGCTGGATATGGCTATACATAATACCAAGAGTACATAGTCTATAAGAGTGTGACAGCAGGCAAGCTCTCTGTTATCAGCTCTAGGTACATGCTATATTCGCTAACGGCTGACCCCCCACAAATGTGTATGCTCACTTCAAAGAAATTAGCACGCTATCTTTGCATTCAAAGACACAAATTGAACCTACGCAGGCGTTGTGTTTTAGAGCTTTAACACGTAAAGATACGGCGAGTGAGCGTACAGGAACGTGTACTGGGTACACATTTGTGGAGGGGTGGGGGTCAGCCGTTAGCGTGCAGAACATGGACCTTGAGAGCTGATAACAGACAACCTGCCAGCTGTCACACTCTTATCTATGTACTCTTGAGAATACCAAGATAATACATACTTAGAAATAATTAATAATTAGATAATAATACCAAGAGTACATAATAACTAAGAGTGTGACAAGCGTCAAACTCTTAGTTATCAAGCAGAAAACATCATCTGCACAATAACGGCCTACCCCCCCCACAACTGAGTACCTGGTGACCCCCCCACAACTGAGTACCAGCAAGAGTACATAATACTAAGAGTATGCCACTAAGCAAGCTCTATGTTATCAGAGCAAAAACTATGCTCTGCACGCTAACGGCCCACCCCCCCCGCAAATCAGGCCCTAGTGACCCTCTCCGCAAATCAGTACCTAGTCGAAACGGGGGTACGCTCACTCGCTCTATGTTTATGTGCTTAAGCTCAAAAACACAAGCAGTGCGTGCGCGAATTTTGTGCCTGCTTTGAGCTTTAGAACACAAACATAGCGCGCAAAATTCTTTGAAGGGAAGGGTCTAATTTGCGTGGGGGGGTGGGCCGTTAGCGTGCAGAGCATAGTTTTTGCTCTGATAACATAGAGCTTGCCTAGTGGCATACTCTTGTTATTATGTACTCTTGGTACCAGGTACACAATTGTGTACCAGCACTCGCTTGTGTGTTTACATGTTGAAGCCAAAAACATTCTATCAGCAGCTGTTTTGAGCTTTAACATGTAAACGTACAAGCGAGTGCTGGTACACAAAAGTGTACCTGGTACTCAGTTGTGGGGGTGACCAGGTACTCAGTTGGGGGGGGGGGGGGGGTAGGCCGATATTGTGCCGGTGATGTTTTCTGCTTGATAACTAAGAGTGTGACGCTTGTCACACTCTTAGTTATTATGTACTCTTGATAATACTTAGATAATTTTACTTAGAATATATAATTGGTTTAATAATAAGTTTAAAACCAATTCATTCTAAAAATTGGAGCTTATTTAGGTTTAGAGCAGCCAACCCCCAGCCCGTAGTAGGTGCGATCCCATAGTTCATTCGATTTAAGTGAAATGTGCGGAACACTGAAGAACATACGCAAATAAGAAGGAGCATCTGTGGTGTAATAATTTGGACGAATTCTACATCTGCCAATTGATTTAGATGGCACTTGCTGTCCAGCGCAATTTTGGAACATGCCAAACAAACAGCACTGGAATATATGATAGAGTCTATTCTCAAAAGACAGTAAGTTCTACCAAGAAGTGATAATTACTAAGAGTGTGATAAGCGTCACAATTTTAGTTATCAAGCAAAAAGCATCATCTGCACGATAACAGCTGACCCCCACAACTGAGTATTTTCACTTCAAAGAAATTTGTGCGCTATGCCTGCGTTCTAAAGCTCGCAACAGACGCACATTGAACCAACTGACTAGTTGTTTTCGAGCTTTACAACGTTTAGGCATAGCGTGCAATTTTCTTTGAAGTGAACATATTCAGTTGTGAGGGGTCAGCCGTTATTGTGCAGATGATAGTTTTTGCTTGTTTTTCTGTTTAATTTCCTAAATGCATTAAAACTTCTTAAGAAATGAAGTAATGCCTGTCATTCAAACGTTTTGCTTTGTCTTTCGTTTTCTGAGCCTCTTTCATTCATTTCAAAAGTTGTATGCATTTGCTTTACAATGTACATAGTTTCTATTCTTGTGGCATAGGATAAAGTGGGGGGAATGGGGGGGATGCAGACCCCCCAGACCGACAAAAAACGGGTAGAAGGAAAAGGAAAAGCCCCTCAGCGAAAAGGAAAAAAGGGCAGACCCTCTTGTCCAGAAAGGAAAAAAGGGTAGACCCGTCAGCAATTTTCACTGAAAATTGGTAATTTTTTAGCAAATTTTAGCGATTTTTTCAAAAAATTTCTTAAAAATCGCTAAAAATTGCCAGTTTTTGCTTATTTTTGGTCAAAACCCTTAAAAATTCGATTTTTTGCTAATTTCGGGGCAGACCCCCCTAAAATTTTGGATTTTTTCAGGGGTAGACCCCTCACCGAGGTTGGGGTAGACCCCCCCAGAATCGGACCCCGTGTTAATGTATGCTTGCAGGACTACCCTTCGGTTGAACTCGTTGCTGACATCATGAGGAAGAAATCTGTCAATGTCATTATAGCAGTTGGAGGAGAATTAGCTGATCATAAACAGCAAGAAGAAACATTTGGCTTTTACAAAAACTTTGTCAAAGCTCTAGCAACTGCAGGAAATATAGCTGCAGGAAAGCTTGATACTGATCACTCCAACATGGTTCAGCTAGTTTCGGATCAATACAAGGTACAGCCGAGCCGTTGTCAGATAGATGGTAGAGTCAGAGTGACAAGCGACTCAATCTTTGTTATTGTCTGCCTTGGATATACCGACGAACGTAAGACCTAAGAACAAGTGTCAGCTAAGTAAAATAGGGAAATTGTTCAAAAATTCATTGCGAGGGAAATATAAGTAGTAGCCACAAAAACTTTATATCGTAGGATTCAGCTTAGATTAAACTTTGTAATTATGCTACTTTAACTCGCTTTTGCTGGATTCGCATTGCCGAAATTTCGGGTCAGAAAGTTGTATTTTTTCGAAAAAATAGATTTTTAAATTTTGAAAAACCACATAAATCACATGAAAGCTGACACGTAAGCGGTCCTGGAAATCCAATTGAAAATTTTTTCCATTGAGTGAGTCGCGAGTAATAATAGCCAGTCAAAGTTTGAAAAGCGGCAAAGATCAAAGGATTTTGAAAATTGAGAAAATTGAAAAACTCGCAATTCTTAACGAAATTAGCTTATATTTGGGATTCAATATGTTTGGGACATGGGCTGATTTACCACCGAACGGCTAGTTCCTGGCATCCACTGATCTTTCAAAACTTAAAAAATCGGCATCTTTTGATAAATTTTAATTTTTTCAAATTTTTTCAGCCAAAAGAAAGTTTATGCCATGACGGTTCAGAAAATATATACATTGCAGCAAAAACGTACCGGTAATTTAGTATAAACAAAACAATTTCGCTCCCTACATTTTTTGGTCAGACTATCGTCAGTGGATTTTTTAAATGCAGATGATCTCCAAGGATTTGAGATTCCGAATCACTCCATCATTCTTGTCTGGTTTTGACTACAGAGTTGATATTAACTGCACTAGGTTAGTGTGTCTGTCTTCAAATTGTCTACTCTATTAGCATACTATTTTGAAGTAAACTAACCTGATTACTTGGCCATTGTTTGCAATTCAGCAATTCAGCCTAGTTTCGTAGAAAA
Organism: Trissonchulus latispiculum; assembly: GCA_030248195.1. NCBI lineage: Eukaryota > Metazoa > Nematoda > Enoplea > Enoplida > Ironidae > Trissonchulus > Trissonchulus latispiculum. The sequence goes on from JASAND010013643.1 coordinate 34,681, forward strand.
CTTAAGCTTGGGTTATTTATCATACAGCTAGGAAAAGGATATTACCAGTGTATATTAACCAACAATAAACATTACTTCATTGATTCGTGCCCATTACCGGAATATAGCATCTTATCTTCCTGCGAAACTCCCGACAAGAGGGAGCAAAATCTAAAATAGATTAGACACACTGAGTATAGTGCTATTTTGTACATTAATGCAAAATATTCTAATTTTAGGAAAGAAAACGGTAGTTTCTGCGAAAACGTTATACCGGGAGAAACGGTTGAAATTAATGTAACTGTTTCATTGAAGAACTGCAGTCATATTACCAACAAACAATCAGTTTTCACGCTGCTGCCTATTGGTTATCAAGATGAAGCTGTTTTAGCAGTGACATCGTTGTGCTCATGTCAGTGTTCTAAAGTAAGTAGACAACTATGTATCCCAATGCTATTCTAATTCAGAACAGATGACAAAAGTGTTCGCTGCTGGGATGCTTTCGTGTACTAACAATTCGAGCTAAGACAATATTTGAACGATGTATGCCACAAAAATGTGCGTAGAAAGCAGTCATCACTTCTACACCAACTAACGACCAATAAAATCATATGTTTTGACGTCAGAAATATTTTATAAATTCAACATTTAAAGTTTTGAAAGTGTAAATTTTTCTGGATTTCTTCTGGATTATGCTATGTGTTCTGATTAATTTTTCTTTGAACGATATTTTCTGCACCGAAAGCGCTGAATGACAGAAGGCAGGTAGGTAGGTGGGTGAATTCACTTCACGCCCGCTAGCCGGTGAGTAGTGTTGTTTCAGCAGCTGAAACTGAAACTGAAACCTAGTTTCAGCTTGTACATGTTTCAGTTTCAGTTGCTGAAACTGAAACTGAAACTGAAACAATGACAGATTTGGAGCTGAAACTGAAACTGAAACTTAGTCGAAGTGAGAGCTGAAACTGAAACTGAAACTGAAACTGAAATTAAAATAACTTATGAGCTGAAACTGAAACTGAAACTAGAACCGTTTTGGAGTTGAAACTGAAACTGAAACAGTTTCAGCTCCACACTAAGACTGAAACTAGTTTCAGCTCTCGCTGAAGTTGAAACTAGTTTCAGCTCTCGCTGAAGCTGAAATAGGTTTCAGCTCTAGCGTATGCATGTTTAGCATAGATGAGTGTTTCAAAAACTGGGTCCTGTTCCCAGCATGTAAACTTCCAGCAAATATATACGTTTAACTAGTGCTTTTTACAGAACAGACCAAAATTGTACATAACAGAGTGACAAGTAATGCTGCATGAAAACTTTAGTATCATTGCATTAAAATGCATTAAAATGCATTAAATGCGTTAAAATTAAATACATTAAAATGTTAAAATACGACTGTATGGCAGGCAATGTTTATTTGATCTGTTTCCAATTAATTTTCTTTTTTCAGATTATTAAATAATCATTTTAAAATTTCCCCAACTTAATTAACAGCCTTTTTTATAAAATCATTACATAAGGAGAAGGACAAGGAGCCTAGCACTAACAACTAAAAAGATCCCCAAATTTAAGGTTAATTAAACTGCCTTCTTGCGGGTTCTGGAGGATGACGCTGTCATGCTGATTCTGAGGAAGGACCGAGAGGACAGTGCGAACTCACGTATTAGGCTATATCATTGAATAGCACATCTGGAACCCGTCTCACCAGCAGTTAGTTAATTTGATTAGCATAACATAAGGATAACATAGAGGATAACAAAACTAACAAAAGCTGAAACTCATTTTAGTCAGAGCTGTAACTGAAAACTATAAAAGACTTGGACTGAAACTGAAAACTAAAAAAACTTGAAGCTGAAACTGAAACTAAAACTGAAACTCATTTTAGTCAGAGCTGAAACTGAAACTGAAACTGAAACGGAAACTAGAACAAATTTGGAGCTGAAACTGAAACTAAGCTAAACTACGAGCTGAAACTGAAACTGAAACTGAAACTGAAACTAGAACAAATTTGGAGCTGAAACTGAAACTGAAACCTTTCTGAAAGTGGAGCTGAAACTGAAACTGAAACTGAAACTGAAACTAAACAGGACAGCGTAAACATCACTACCGGTGAGCTGTCGCGAGGCCTCTCCACAGAGACAACCAAGGTGAATATAGACTCCGACTGCATCGGTGTTATCCACATTGGATATAGAAAGCTTTAAGCCAGAGAGTCACCTGAATCACAAGAAAAAGCAAATATCATAAGCCAAAAACTTCATTTTTTTAACAGATTATAACATCTTTGCAAAATCATGGGGCGAATCGCACGTTCAAACCATTTCCGTATTATTGTTTACAGACAAATTATTCGCTTGCAGAAGATAATAAAGAGTATTGCAGCAATCACGGAGAGTACTCATGTGGTATTTGCGTCTGCGATAGTGGATTTTCTGGAAGGCACTGCGAATGCGCCAGCGACATTGGAAAAACAATTGATTTCCAACAAAACTGTACACAGTGAGCAAATCATGATTCAATTTAGTAAGGAAAGCCGCACATGCGGTGTAACATGCAGATTATGAATTTTTGTGTATTTTACACTGCGTTGTCTTGCTCTATCTATAGTATATTCCCTTACTTCATTAATTTTAGTCCCTTGTTGAGCAGTGCTGTTTGTTCTGGTCATGGTTCATGTGATTGTGGAGTTTGTCGCTGTTTTGACGAGTATTATGGACAATTTTGCGAGTGTTCCAATCAAATATGTCCTAGATATAATCGCAAAACATGCAACGGTTAGTGTATTACAAAGTGCAGCAAATCATCTTGCAGACACGTTGACCTAAAGCTGATCCTAAATTCCGGAGAAAAGCTTGCAATCGAATGAACTATTTAAATCTTTATTGTTCGTTTCCTTTTGAAGTTGAATGCAGTATATACTGAAATCCAGTTGTGAAAGCCTGCAATCTTAATTCATTTTTGTTTCGTGTTTTTGTAATTATTTGTATTCAGAATATTTTAATATTTTGTTTTAGACAAAGGGATTTGCAACTGCTGGAAATGTGATTGTAACGAAGGCTGGACTGGTGTAGCCTGCGAATGTCCCATGTCTAATGCCAGCTGCTTAGATTCTGACGTGGTGAAAATTAAATAGCAAAATATAGGCATATCTTAAAAAGATACCATATGATCACAATGAAAACATGACAATAATGATCTACGGCTTTACATTTTCCATAAGAACTGGGAGATGTATAACTATAATTTTAATTTTTTATTTTTATTTTAAATTGTTCTTAATAATTTGTTGTAGATCTGCAATGACAGAGGAAGCTGTGTTTGTGGTCACTGCATTTGTAATTCATCAAACTCGTTGAATTTCACGTTCATGCCTCCCCTATGCAGCTACTGTCAGGTCAAACACATTAAATATTGTCTAAATATAGATTCTGGTTGCCATATCTATCTTTAAATCTTCCATCTTACCAAATATGAAGATGAAGTTCTGAGATTTATAAACAAACTCATCTCAGCAACAGTTAATACCGGTAGTCTTTTTTGTTTTAGAACTGTGAAACCGCTTGTGAAAGATTCGCATCATGTATTTCTTGCAAGCTTTATCAGAGTTCTTCGAAAACTGAAACATACTGTAGTAGTCACTGCTCCACATGGCATTCCTATAAGCTTGTCTACAAAATGTCAAGCTTTTATAAAACAGGCATAATCAATTTATGGAATATATGTATATAAACTTATTTCGAAATGTGCTAACGGCTAAGCAATGATATTGGTGACGCTAAGAAGCGAAGATCAGATTGGGATCTGCCAACTGCGTGAATTTTTTTAGCGGCTAAGAATAAATTCGATCGGCCTGCATTGGCTCATTGCCAATAATGTAAACTAGCCATATAATAAATTAGTGTGCTCGCGTACAGAAGAGAGTGAGCGCGGCATACAAACGAGAAAAATACAAAAACTAAGAAATAATATCCAAAACCGATAACAGTTGTAAACTTCGAATAAACGAGGTAAAACAGGACTGAAACGTGTTCACCCTTTTCTGTATTGGGCCAGTTATATTCCTGGGGTCGGGTTAACTATATATATATATATATTTGTCCGCTTCTGTTTCTTCGTCGTTCAAATGCATTTCGAGTTGCGTACTTACACTAAGATGACTTAGCACATGATTTAATTCAAGTTTTCATAATAAAAAAATAATCTTAGGGATGGATGAGTTGTTGCAGACAGAAAAAGATCTTATGAATGCACTAAATACGATTCAGACAATTGTCTCCTTGAATTTATCATTGATTGGCAATATCTTGATTTCAATCAGACTATTCTTTTGGTATCCAAAAGCCGCAGTAAGTAATCAATGCTGAAACTTTTATGGTTGGATGTTTATTTTCTGAATTTATCGAGATTTTTCGATTTACCATTGCTCAAATTATGAGATTAGTAGGCCACGAGACGGGGAGTATTTGCGTGTTGTTCTTGTACATGGCTGTTCTAGTTGGGATATGGCTGTCTGAAGCCTGACAGACTTTATTCCAACGTTGGAAGCACTTTGACAAATACATGGCTGTCTTTTCCCTTCGTTTCACCAAGAGTACATAATATAAGAGTGTGTCACTAGGCACACTGTCTGTTATCAGAGCAAAAACTATGCTCACGAATTCCCACGTCAAATCGCCTGATCTTGACAGTGAGGCTGTCATCAGGGTTCCATATGACTCTGGACGACTACACAGCAGTGTTGTCACCAGATCATCATTGGAAACCGGCGCTCCAATGCAATCAAGTTGATCGGCCAATCCTTTTAGCTGATAGCTTTTAGCTTTTAGTGATTCAACATGCTACCTCCGTCGACTAGGGTTGTTGTCAGAAACTTCATTCGTAGATAAAGACGGTTTGCCAGACTCTTTTTCTCGTAGTGGTTGCACAGCTGTTCCCAAGCTTCAACCGCTGTGTTCGCTGAATTAACCAGCATCAGCTGAGAATCTTCCAACGAAAGGCATACGATGGCCAGTGCTTTTATACCCCTGCGTCGAAATGTTTCTTGTTGAGCAGCTGTGGCACGATGAGGCAATTCCTCTGTCCCGTCAGCAAAACCCCATACATTTTTATCCTCTAGGATCATCTCTAGCTTAATCTTCCAGAGATGGAAGTTTGTTCCATTGAATTTATCAATATTGGTGATTTCAGTTTCAGATCTCCCCGCAGTGGCCATTATCTGGGGCCATAACCAGATAAAATATATATAGTAAGCTTAAAGGGCGCTCTCAGCTTACTAAACCTGATCACTTGAAGACATACTGAACTCTGTGTTAATCACACCATATATAGAAAATGTGTAATCAAAAGTAGTTAACAAAGTTGCATTCTTTTAAAACTACTATCAAAGAGTTAACTGGATTAAAACCATTTCAACAATTTAGATACTTTGAAATTTGGCTGATTTCATGACAATATTCCATTATTCCAATATTATTTTCTGAATTTATCGAGATTTTTCGATTTACAATTGCTCAAGTTATGAGATTAGTAGGCCACGAGACGGGGAGTATTTGCCTGTTGCCCTTGTACGTGGCTATTCTAGTTGGGACATGGCTGTCTGAAGCCTGACAGACTTTAGTCCAACGTTGGAAGCACCTTAACAAATACATGGCTGTCTTTTTCCTTCGTTTCACCAAGTGTGAGTAGTATCAAGAAGAGTACATAATAGAAGAGTGCGCCACTAGGCACACTCTACGTTATCAGAGCAAAAACTGTGATCTGCACGCTAACGGTCCACCCCCCCCCCCCAAATTATGCCCATTACTTCAAAGAATTTCGTGCGCTATGTTTGTGTTCTAAAGCTAGAAGCAGGCATAAAATTCGCTAAAGCACTGCTTGTGTTTTTGAGGTTAAGCACATAAACATAAAGTGGGTGAGCGTACCCCGTTTCGACTAGGTCCTGATTTGCGGGGGGAGTCACTAGGGTCTGATTTGCGGGGGCGTGGGCCGTTAGCGAGCAGAGCATAGTTTTTGCTCTGATAACGTAGAGTTGTGCCTAGCGGCACAATCTTATAATTATATCTTAGAGTATGACGCCTGTCATTGTCCTACGTATCATGTACTCTTGACTTTATAAAACAATTTTTATAGCGTGTCCAGCCAAACCATCATGGATACTAATTCTGATGTCAATAACCGGAACCATATTGTTTTGTGGTTTGTTGCTGCTACTGTTGTGGAAATGTTTTGATCTGTGGTATGAACGACACGAAATGAAAAAGTTTAAAGCAGAAGTCAATATGGCCTGGCATAAATCTGGTCGAGTAAGTTTCACTATGGGCAGGATCATAAGGATGAGTGTGCAAAGCCCGCTAAATTCTTTATAAAAAATGCGTACACCCTGTATGTATTATTATGTTTTTACGTATATACCACTATGTATTATGTACTCTTGGTACGGGTATAGGCAACTGCAAATTGCCAGTACCTGCTAGCCCGTGACTGTGGTGCTTGTTACATTGACCCCTATGTATTTTATTATATTGGCTCCCTTAAATTCTGGCAGTGTGCAATGCATCATATACATATAAATATATAAATATAGATATATATATATATATATACATATATATATATATATATATATATATATATATATATATATATATATATATATATATATATATATATATATATATATATATATATATATATATATATATATATATATATATATATATATATATATGCGCATTGGCTTCGGTTTCCACTTTCTTCCACAAGACTTACTTTTGGTTTTTGCAACAGCAACGTGTTATAAGCAAAAGTGAGTGGATTTGGGTCCTGACGTGAGCCAGGATCGCAACATTCGGTTCTTGGTGGGATGCAGCTTTCTTTCTTTATTTAATGATTAAAGTATTTATCATAAGAATTGTATAGGTATATTTGTAAAACTGGTACTGATGATGATACCGGATTTTTATATTGCCACGCTCAGCAATAACCTTGTGGTGAAATGTTAACAAAATCAACTGAGTACAAAACCAGGCTGAATTCGGCGAGAGATGCCGATGCTATTACACATCTTTCTATCTTTTCATTTTCAGGGAGAAAATCCTATCTACCGTCCAGCAACAACTTCGTATGAGAATCCATCAAGAAGAAAACCCTTTAATAGTAATGACAACTAATTACTTATTTTCACTAAACGTTATACCATAAATAAAATTTCTCTTTATAAAGTTTCGAAACTAAGCATGAAAGTCTGAAATTCGAGGCTTAATAAGTTAGCGCCTTGAACTAGACTGCTGTTGAGCCGTCTTTTAGTACTTAACTACACTGCCGCCCGACCCGTAAATTTTGCCGTCGGTCCAGACCAGAGTTCATGACTTCAATACAGCGTAATCCGCAAAACTTTGGAAATTGTGCGATATTTAATACACAGAAAGTAGTGAATTTAACAATGCTCGTCTGCCCCCTTGAATACTCCTACCTGCTTTTGACCTGGTCCTTACATAATTCTAACACATTCCAAGGTTGTTGTAACCGTGCTCCTGCCTGGCGCTAGGTATTCGCAAGCTGAATCTTAATTACTTGTTCATCAAGATTACTCTTCAGTTGCTATATCCTGCTAAATTGCTCAAAGCGTTTTTGTAGTCAGAGTAGTGAATTTAATTAAAAAAATAGAAAAATACCAAACTTTGGTAGCTTTCGACTTCCGAGTAGTATCAAATATGGTTAAACAGCTCACCGAAAGTGATGCAGTTAAAGCCTATGGAATCAAAAACTATAAAATTTCTTTAATTTTTGCTTTAGAGTATTTCCACCCTTTATGGGTCTAATCCTTAAGGGGGCGCTTGCATTACCAGGAACAGTTCTCCTGAGTTTATTTTTCAACGGCTCTACTTCAAACGTTCAGCAGTGGTAGCTGGTGTTAAATGCGAGCAATAAATATAATTTGAACAATCCAGTGCTTGGCGCTTGCGTCGTGCACAACAGGGATAAGCTGAAATCTTCAAAACGGTGTCACTCATTAACGGCTGAATGAAATTAGCTCAAATTTTGCACAACTGTCTAAATAAACCTAGCGCAGGGGCAATTTTTTCAGTTTTTTATGAATATTCGAAAACTTTGAAAGTCAATAACTCACTGAATATACGATTTAAACAAAAACTAAAAGAATTGCCTCTGCGTACCCTTCCAATAAACATGCTTGCAAAATTTGAAGTCGCACAGTGTATTTCATAAAATAATAGATAAATCCAACACAAAAACAGCCGTGTAGAATTCATTCTCTAACGATTGGCTTTACATTGCCATTCGCGTTGGGAATGGTAAAGGTAACTTAGTCATACATTCAACTGCCTGCAACTTTTGATGGAAACCATGTAGATAAGAGATATGCACATCGTCTTAAGGTGGTGATTGTTGTAGTGTGATTTTAACCAATACTGTGATTGTGGACCAATTGAATAAGTTCTGTCAGTAGAATGATGGGATCCAGATTCCAGAGCTAGAGTATACGTGTAAGCGTGTGCGCAGTAAAAGCCAAGCATATCAATCACCCATCGATACAACATTTTTGGCGACGATGTCTGCGTTTCGACCACCCCCGCCATATCTAGAAATCCCTGGTTAAGCAACTATTTCAAGGAGACAATGGAAGGAACTATTCGCCATCTACCTCGTTGCCAGTGCAGCAGAAAAATACCCGGATGCAAGAAAGATTGCGATTTTGCTGCACAGCCTGGGCACCGAAGCACAAAGAGTCTATCACACCCTGCCAAAGCCCAACGGAGAAGCTGGTTACACCTACAAAGACGTGATAATGCAGCTGGACAACAATTTCGCACCGAAGCAGAATCTGGTAACAGCCCGTCATCTGTTCCGCCAGAGAAGACAGAGATCCAACGAACCATTCTCACAGTATCTGAGTGAATTGCGATCCCTACTTCCACCGTGTGAGTTTGGAGCCACTCAGGAAGACATGCTGCGAGATCAAATCGTGGAAGGCATTCACAATCCTAAAATACGAGAACGGTTGCTCATGGAACACAATCTCACCGTGGAAAAATGCATCCAGATATCAACTCAGATTGAGAAGGCCTTGTCTGAAGCCAAGGAGCTCATGTCGCAGGAAAGATCCGCCAGTATAAACCACGTGCGCCAGAAGCCTCGCCGCAAGTTCTCTCACCAGCGCCAGAAGAAACGTGACCGTCGTGTTTCTTCTTCATCTGGATCTGCGTCTGACGGAGAATCACAACGTTCGGCGGAGGAAGACCAGTGTCGCGCCTGCGGTTCATACAATCACCGAACGCGGAGCCGATCCTGTCCTGCCAACGGAAAGAGATGCAACGTATGCGGAAAGTTTTGTCACTATGCGAAAATGTGTTGGAACCGCAAATCTGCCACGACCAGAGTGCACACCATCGAAGCTTTAGAAGAACAGAACAGTGAAAATGAAATTGTTATAATTTAACCTTGATTACTTTGAACTGTAGTAAAGCCCGGTTCACACTGCACTGGGTTTAAGGTTTAGGGTTTAAGGTTTAAGGTTTAAGGTTTAAGCAGTTTGGCGGGAAGGTTTAAGGAATGTCTGATTATCACGAAATTTTTATATCAAACAGTGTGCATTCAAATTTTTAAGGATTTTAAAAATTTTTGGTTCTGTGCATACGTAAGAAGTTCGATAATGTATATAATGAAAAATATTAATTAAACCTCCTATTTATAATGTACAGCAAGCTTAAACCTAAATGCAAAGTTAAAATATTTTTAACTCGACTTTCTTAAACCTTAAACCTTAAACCTAAAACCTTAAGCCTTAAACCTTAAACCTTGCAGTGTGAACGCTTCAACATAAATACACAAGTTTAACCTTAAACCTTAAACCTTAAACCATAAACCTTAAACCTTAAACCTTAAACCTTGTGCAGTGTGAACCGGGCTTAAGGCTCTATTTCATAGAAGGAGGGAAATGTTGTAGTGTGATTTTAACCAATACTGTGATTGAGGACTAATTGAATAAGTTCTGTCAGTAGAATGATGTGATCCAGAGCTATATCAGTGCTTGTCAGTTGTTGTAACTATTCATTTAGAGTATACGTGTAGGCTTGTGCGCAATAAAAGCCAAGCTATTATCGATACATCGATATTACAGCTATTATAGCTCCCATCGATACAACAGTGATTACTTTTGGGAACATATTGTTGGTTTACGGCTCAAATTAAGATGAAATTTGATGAAACTGTCCAAAATAAGTTCATTTATTAGTGTTCTAACACCCTCCGCGCAATCCCGCTTCAAAATTTAGAGATCTCCGTTCAGGAAGGTTTTCCCAGTTGCGACATCCAAGTTCCGACAGTTGGGCAGCAGCTGCATAAATATGACTATACTCATTTGAAAGATCTCGTTGAGATCAACATTTTTGCTTTTGGAAGCAACTTTCTAGCGCTTCTCTATAGCGAGATATAGCCGATTTTCTTATTTTAGCGTTGAAAACTTGTCATCTTTGCATAAATCAAATAATCCACGATTTCTTGAGCTACGCAAGCCGTACAATTAAACTAAGGGTGTCGATTTGAAGGTCTCGTCGAGGCCGATTATCCGAGGCATGATAATCTTCCAACTGCTATCCCGTGAGCTGATATCATAAAAAATGTAGTTTTTGACCAAATTGTAGTGATCAAATTTTTTCCAGCGATTGTGGAGCATTTACGATGCAAGCTAGAGGGTTGCGACTTACTTGACTTGTTTTACACAAAAATACCCAATGACCCTTTTTTAGTTGCCCCGATTGCTGCTTTCTAGCTAATGTGACCGCTTGCTAAATTTGGGGAAAGTAGGCAAAATCCAAAATCCATAATCCATCAAAATCAAAATTGCAAGCAATGGCTCTCGACCTGTGGGACACCCAGGAGGAAAGAGAACAGGAGTGTGTTCAACAACGTTTTGCCGGAGTCCACGAAAAGATCGCCTCTGCACTGGCCTCCCTCTTTCTGCATGAACGCCTGACCATGCAGGATGTGAGATGATGAGTCATCTCTCTAAAATTAGTCTAATTAATCAGTGTTGGTATTGTTTACGTCTGGATCGTTCGGGTTCTTAACCCATTTTATATATTAGCTGTGCCGCACTCTTTGATTATTTGATAATAAATCGTAAGTTGCTTTAAACACATTGTTACGCCAACCTCGATTCATGTTTGAATAGGCTAGGATTAGTTAGGGATCTACTTTTGATGGAGAATTGCACCCTCTCGGTGAACCTGCACTAATCGCCATCCAGTTCCCTGTTTAGTTCCGGCAGTAAACTGGTATTTGGCGAGTGGTATTTGGCGACCGTGACAGGACCACTGTCCGGTTTGTCAAATTTCAAATTGTTTAATTTGACAATTTTCATATATCAATAACTTTTCATTTTTGCGATTTCAGCAAAAAGCTTTATATTTTCGTAAAGCTCTTGATTTGGAGATTCTTTTGTGATCCTTAGTTTTTCTGAAAAACTACTTTTAATTTCTTCGATTTTTGAGGGTACAACTTTGAATTTTTGAAAAATGGAAAATTTAAGAATGGGTAGCCAGGGTGGTTGGACACCCTCCCCCCCCCCAGGTAGTTTGAGGTGGGGAATTCAGCTGGAAACTGCATAGGGTTATTGGGGCAGCCCAAAAACCTACAATTACACAAAGTTTTGGTATATTTAAGCGACCCCCTCCCCCCAAACCCCCCAAGACGGAAATAATATTTTCAAAAGTCTTAGTTTTAGAAACTTTCTAGACGTTTTTCCCACCTCCTGGTTATTTCAGAGAGCAACAGAAGTGCACTAGAGGCAAAATTTCGAAAATTTGGTCGAAATTTGAAAAATTTTCGACCCCCTCCAAAGCCATTTTTGGGTCGATTTAGGCCAAAATCTTGCTCATTCGGCCTGAAATAAATTGTTTGGGCATTATTTTCACGCTGGGTACTTATTTTAGGCAATTTAAAGGCAAAATTTTGAAATTGAAATTTTTTGACCCCCCAAGCCTTTTCGAGGTCAGAATCGGCTAATTGCTTGCTATTTGGGGCCTAATTAATTTTTGGAGCGTTATTTTCACGCTCAAATAGTGATTTACTGCATTTTAGGGCCAACATTTGCCGTTTTCGGCCAAATTTTGACAAATATTTGACCCCCCCCCCAATCGACCCCCAAAATCTGAAAATCGCTTAAAAATCGCAATTTCAGTTGAAAATAACAGTGAGCCTAAAATTTTAGACTAGATTCTGTCTGTATTTCGTGTTTTTAGAGTATTTCAGGTACTTTTGACCCCGCCTAAAACCCCCATTTCCAATTTTTTTTGGGAGCCTAGTGTCGTTTTTGGCATTTTCGAACACTCGTTTCTGCTTTTTTGAGTCGAAAACAAATAATCTGTTTCGTCTCATTGGTTACACTAACCAGAAAATGCTAAAAATGGCGTCACCCCTATTTCCCTCCTTAATTTGATATATACGTATATAACTTTTTGACCAATTTTGTTATTTTTTGTGCTTTCTTTTGGGTCGATTGGATGTTTTGTGAGATTTATGTGACGCATTAACTTCTGAGCAGACGCATATTGCTTTAGTCTCGTTTTCGCAAAAAATGTATTTTTAGACGGATTTTTAACCGTATTTTGTCACTTAAAACCATCTGTACATTTTAAAACTGAGAATTTTAAGAATTTGCCAATTTTAAGGCAAACAGAAAGTTATACAGGAGCTAAATATGCTGCTTTCGTGTAATTATGCACATTTTGCGAAAGAAACGTACCTCCTCCCCAGTTGTTTCGTCGAGAATTTTCGCTTTTTTCTGTGTTAAACAAAGTTCGAAATTTTTGGGGCGCGATGTAGTTTTTTCCTGAAAAGCAGTATTTTTGTCAGTTTTGCTTTGGTATTACGCTGCACACAGCCGTTATGAATACTTTTAGTTTTGTTTTTGAAGTTAACTTGCAAAATCTAATTTTAGTTGATTCTCAACAGGCATAATTCCTTAGACCTGTAGTGTACACTAACGACTTAATGGAATAACCAATGATGCATTAGAAGTTCCAAGGAGCATAACAACAATAATGGTGGCCTATAAATCAGCTTCATGAATCGGCAATCAATAAATCCACGAAGTACGACATCGAAGACACAAAACAGCTAACTTCGGGTTATTATGCTGAATATCTGTTTAAGCTATATAAGCTTATAACTGTTTAAGCTATTTAAGCTATATAGCTGTCAATAGCTTTAATCGTGCAAAGTATTTCCATTGACCGTTCTCGCTTTTAATTTTGTGATAACTTCATAACAAAGCACAAATTATATACTCCATGTAATCATTTGCGTACCCAAGCAGTTTCCCTGCGCAAGGAGACGTCAACATAGGTACGCATAGGCATCTGGAAGCTTGTTTTCAAAACTGTTCAATACTTTTGTTTTCAACTTGTTTTCAATACTTCTATTGGCTACACTAACATTTCATTTCGACTGAGATGGATGGTTCTACAAATCCTATTCAGTATAAAGTCCCCGTGCCAACAACTACAGCAGCATAATGTCTAAGCAGATATGGAGTCTAAAAGTAGCTAGCTCTTCAAAAATATTGATTGGTCGGATAAAAATGCTGTATAGTGTATGGCAGGCACAAGATACCTTAGTGTTGAGTGGAGCAGCATGAGAGCCATCTACAAAGTGAGCCATTGAGCAATGTCTATGCACTGAAAGCATACGGAGCTCCTACGTTAGCTGATAAAACGCTTTAGCTAAAGTTTTAGAACTTAAGCGTGGAGAGCAGTTTTGGAACGTTTCCAGCTCTCCAGAAACAGAGTTAACCTAGAGTATAACTAAGACAAAAATCAGGGATAAAGTTAACTAAGGAATAGTTGAAGAATAAAAATAATCCCGAGTTTACTACCAAAGCATAAGAAACTGAGCACTGTTATACCAATTGTATAATCAATATCGGAATATAATTGTCATTTCGGATGAAACCAACTACTCCGAACAATGACTTGGCAGTATAATTGCAGTAACCATAAGTTGAATACTTTTACTGAATTTTTAATGTTCTGATTATCCTTTGAAAAACTGCCAAATAATTTATAATAACTTCGTTGGCTTTTGTTCAGCAAGATTTATTCCAAATGAACTGACTTTTAGGCCTAAAAACCGATGTCACCTCTTATTCTTCAGTTAACTTTATCCAACTGAGGTTAAAATTTTATTAGTTGTGGAGCAAGTCATACTCGAGGTTAACTGGGGAATAAGTTGACCCTGATTGGTGCAAGAAATAGCTGGAGAATAATGACTTAACCCTTAGTTGACCTCAAGGTTAGTGCGTCTATCAAAAGATTCTGATCCCGACTATCGACCCACTGTCACTGGACTTAAAAATGTCAGTTTTTGCCGAATGTTTTTCCTGTGATATTTTATGGAGCTGTTGAATTTTGTCAATTAAAATTTCCCAATTTTTTTTCTGTGATTAAATTTTAAAGGTTAGGAATTTGGCAGACTTTAATTTGGTTACAAAAAAATTCCTGTGAGTCAATTCTGATTTGTGATTTTGGCGAGTTGCTTCTGGGGCCCGTTGCATAAAACTTATTACTAATAAATTAATAGTGATTAGTTGATTAGTGTAGCAGTAAAAATGACCAAAACTATTGATAGAATCAACAAATTTTGTCGTCTTCGGCATTATTTTGTAGGAAGTGATGTCACTAATCTAAAATTTACTAAGAATTTTAGACGTGTCTGCCTACTCAATCACTTTGATCAAAAATATCAACAAAATCGTGAATTTTTAGGATTATTCTGCTGGCTTAGCCCAGACATTAATTGCATACCAATTTTGACTGCATAGTTTGTTAGAGCATTTCAGAAGCTATAAAACAACGTATAAAATATCTCTCTTGCTTGTTCCTAACTGTAGTTATTATCAGCAAAACTGCTACACTAATCAACTAATCACTAATATTTTATTAGTAATAAGTTTTATGCAACGGGCCCCTGACCAGTTTTCTTAATCTGTTACTGGTGGTTGAAAAACATACATTCTAAGGTTGCTGCCTGTGTAATCTTGCCAAATTTAGTTGAATTTTTATGGGAATTGAATGTTTTCGACCAAACAATACTTCTTTGTATCATTTTCGCCAATTTTTCATCTGTGATTTTTGCCGGTTAGCCGGGATATTTGCAAATTGGATTTTGCCAATTTTTTTCCTGTGAATCTTTGTGGCGAGGTCGGAATTTCTTCGAAAAAATAGCCGAATTTTGTCCTGCGATTCTGTAAGTTTGAACGGGAATCCACTACTTTTTCCTGGGAATTTTCGTGGCGAGACAGGAAAGTAGCTGTTCAGTTTTTATCAAAATTTTTTGTCTGTGATTTCTCGTGACGCGTTTTTAGCACCTTGGAAAGCGTGATAGTGGGTCGATAGTTGGGATCAGAATCTTTTGACAGACACATAGGTTATTCTTCAGTTATTCTTCATTGGTACAAACTAGTCAATAACGAAGAGTGAGGCAAGCATCAGATTCTTAGTTATTAGGCTTGCGACACGATCTGCACGATAGAGCTGAACCTTTCTACAAATTAGACCCATCACTTCAAAGAAATTTGCACACTATGCTTGTGCGCTGAAGCTCGCAACAGACCACTTTGGACTAACTGAGTTGTTGTCTTCGAGTTTCAGAACGTAGGCATAGTGTGTGAATTTCTTTGAAGAGATGGGTCTAATTTGCGGGGGAGGATCAGCAATTATCGCGCAGATCATGTATCAAGCCTAGTAACTATGCGATTGACGTTAAACTCGTTAACAAAATTCTGATTCAAATTTACACACCAAACAAAAAATTAAAACTATTTTAAAATTATATTTTTCTCTAAATTTAATGTAATATATGTTATATATATATATATGTATATATATATATATATATATGTGTGTGTGTGTGTGTGTGTGTGCGTGCGTGTGTGTGAATATGTGTGTATGCGTATGTGTTATGTGTGTGTGCGTGCATTTTAAAACAAATGCATCCCCTATTTTCTTACAATTTGATCTAATAAGCATACAACTATATGTAAGTGTACATACATGTTTTCTTTATAGCACGGGTCAGCGCGCATTCAGAAATTCAGAAGCTCCGAGTGTGTGGCACGAGTGCCACGCACGAGGGCTTTCCGTGCGACGCTGCTTAAATCTCTGAATGCAAGCAATGTCGTGATGTAAAGTACTATAGTTATATATATGTGGAAGCCTAGTAGTCAAATTGGCCATTTAGTTAAATGGCTAAACATTTTAGCCATATAGCCAAATGACTAGCCCAGTTGTAAAACGCATCGCGTTCGACTACTTGGCCAAAAAACTCGCAATATTTTAGCCATTTAGTTAAATGGCCAGCAGCTCGTAGCCTAGGTGTCAAATGGCAGTTTATGGCTATTTATTGACGATCATACTTTAGTTACTATAAACTTTTCTACTTATGTACTAATTGCAAGTACATATAACTTAATATTATTTAAATGCAAGGTAGTCGACTTTTCAGTGTTTTGTAAGTAATATTCAGGAATGCCTGGACAGTTTTGTTTTGACATTTACAACTTAAAAATAGCTTCATTGTATCAATAATCAGGAATGTACGAAAGAATTCGAGAAACAACATTTGAGTGATATCCGTACGTAAGTCGGGTACGTCATTCTTTCGTCGTTCATGTTTTTCATAAGTGAAAGTGACCTCACATTCCTGAACGTTGATGGTATTAAGCTGCATTCCTGAATATTACTTTACAAAACACTGAATACAAAAGTTTTTAAAACAGTTACAAAATACAGTTTTGAAAAAATAAAGTGATTTTCTTTCATTTTCAATTTTCAATTTTTTTATCATTACTGAAATGCAAGTTAATAACTTAATATTATTTAAGGTGGTGGTATCCTTTTGCGCAGTGCATTTATGGTGATTTTTTAAAACGCTGTAACTTTCGCAATTTTACGTACGGATATCACTCAAATGTTATTTCTCAAATTCTTTCGTTCATTCCTGATTATTGATACAATGAAGCTATTTTTAAGTTGTAAATGTCAAAACAAAACTGTCCATGCATTCCTGAATATTACTTACAAAACACTGAAAAGTCGACTACCTTGCATTTAAATAATATTAAGTTATATGTACTTGCAATTAGTACATAAGCAGAAAAGTATATATATAGTAACTAAAGTGTGATCGTCAATAAATAGTCATCAACTGTCATTTGACAACTAGGCTACGAGCTGCTGGCCATTTAACTAAATGTCTAAAACCCTGTTGTCATTTTACTAAATGGCTAAAATATTGCGAGTCTTTTCGCCAAGTAGTCAAAAACGCTGCATTTTATAACTGGGCTAGCTATTTGACTAAATGGCTAAAATATTTAGCCATTTAACTAACAGGCTAATTTGACTACTAGACTTCGACATATACAACGAAACAAGCTGCAAACGAAGCTTTCCACTAAAGTAATGAAACTTGATTCTCTGATGCTGCAGCTGAGAACATAAGTACAAGCAATTATGAAGATAATCTGGCAGCGAATTTGTCGCGGCTGGGAGGCCATTTTTGGTGTGCAGCTGAGCTGCCTAGGTTGGAGCTAAGTTGTACACACTGCCGCGCTATGCAGGTCATTGCACGGCGCAGCAAATTAGTGTATGGCCAGGCCACCCAGTGTGCATCGTGCGGATAAATAACTTAAATAAAAACAGCTCTCTGTAGCGTGCACTCAGCTATATATATAGGCACGCAAATTAACACAGGAAAACAGAAGTGAGTTGTAGAAGTGTGTATTCTTTGGCATGAGACTGGTAATAGTTGAACCAATCCTAATTATTGGGTCAATTCAGACCTGCGCGAAGTCATACCAAACCTAATAGTATATACTTTACAGCATAATATTTTGAGAAAACCCCTTTGCAACAACAAACACTATATTCTCAAGACATGTTAACCCAACATCTTGAATACGTTACAATGCAACTATTTAATTTTCCTTCAAAACAGGTTTTGCTATTCAATGTAGGCAGGCATCCTTACTAGTGAATATATACTGATATGTACATGTGTATGTGCGAAAGTACTGTATGATCATTATGTGAGACTTTGTAAACGATAATATGCTACTATCGAGAAGGAAGATTAGATATTAAATGAAAGGACAAGGCAAGAGCCAAATTCTGACAAGTAGTTAAAACAGACAATAAGGCTAAGTACGTAAGGCTTGGAAAAATAGTAATACCATTTGCTTGAACAAAATGAAATTTTTATTTTGTCAGTTGTATGTAATAAGCGATAGTTTAATATCCACTTTAACTTCCTTCTAAGGAGTCCCGATTGCGCACAGGTCTAATTTACTCGTATGTCCTATTTTTGAGTGCAAACCTAATTTATTTAAGTTTCACCGATTTCTGGAAACATGGAACTAACAGAAATAATACATTATGTTGTACTAATTTATTGTGTTACGTAATCATAATAACAGTGTACGTATCAAGACAATTAACTAAACTACTGAAGTAAACAGTTTCGAGCATAGACTTAGAGAAACTGGGCTTGAAGTTTTAGAACTTAGAAGACTTAGAGCAGACCTTGTCCAAGCCTATAAAATTATCTATGAGGTAGACAGGGTAAATTCTGCAGATGTCTTCTCCTTTGCTCTGGACGCTGGTACTAGAAGGAATTGTTTGAAGCTGATATCTCAGTGTGCTAAGTTGGAATGCAGTAAGCATTTTTTCAGTAACCGAGTAGCCCCAATCTGGAATAGTCTTCCGAACAGTGTTGTGCATGCCGCCAACACGTCTATTGATAAACGAGAAAGGATTGATAAATTAAATTTCGCTGATTTTCTTAAGTATGACGTTAATCTATACTCTATATGTATCCGTTGTTTGTTATGTTGTTTGTTTTGTTTGTTTTTCAGTATTTCTGGTCTTTAAATGAGCATTTATCCTTATATTGTGGCAGTTATGTATGAGTCTTAGCTTTGAAATTGTATTCATTAGTGTAGGGGACCGAGCGCATACTGGAATCCTGTTTTGGTCCTATCCGTGTAATAATACATGCGTTTTGCGTTGAAACCAAAATAAACTGTTGTTATTGTTGTAAACAGATGGACAGTGCGCTAAGAAGCAAATATAATTATTGAATTAAAATACCCATTTGCAGAATATGGACTTATTAACTAATAACTATACCACCCTTATTAACTAATAACTATACCACCACAATTATATACCAATTTTCGAATTAAAACAGAGCGGTTACTTTTCAAAAAAGCAGCAATTCTACACCTAATGGCTAGAGTTGGACACAACAATGTGTAGACAATTTAAAAATACTAAAAAATCGGTTGTTTAGGAATTTCTTTATCAATTTAGAAATTTAATTTATCAATTAAACTACGTAAACTCGACGGAGTTTTTTTCGTATGCCGTTGACGTTGGAACGAGAGGGCATGTTTTGAAATTGAAAAGTAGTAAGGCAAGACTTAATTGTGGAGAGTATTTCTTTTCGAATAGAGTAATACCGGCTTGGAACAGCTTGAAACAGGAAATTATAACCGCTCCCAGCTTATTTGTTTTAGATCTGTTAATTTAAGTACATTTTTAAAGTATGGGTTGGAGTGATAGGTCACAATATGTACGTATAACCTTCGTTTACTTATGCATTTATAAGTTTCGTACGTATGTCGTAACCAAAACTGTTATTGATATGATTGTCTGTGTGTATATTATATTGTAAGTAGTATTTTAATAAGTTTTGGTGCACACAGAAACTTGTGTGTTGCCATTTTGACCACTATTTGCAAATAAAGAGTTTTGATTTGATTGATTGAATTTCAACTGCAAAGTTTTAGGTACGGTTCTCTTTCTTTTTTCCTGTGCTGCCACACCCCCGTTGCTTTCGCGAGGAGGGGTAACGCCAGACTAAAATTTTGCTTGGGTCCACGGTCCGACGATGAATAATTGTTTAAGCAATTACCCGAGGCGATGGCAAGGCTACTTCCTGAGCAGAAATGATCACGATGCACTAGCTGCATCATGACCACCCGTCAGCAGCTCCATCCAAGGGGTTTCCTCCTGCATGGCCAACTCCTTGAAAGACTAGGATACAACCATACCTAACTGGGTTTACTTTAGGCAAAAATAAGTGGGGGGAGAGTGGGGGGGGGTCGAAAAGTGGGGGGGGGAATAAAATGAGCCAAAAATGATAAAAATGCTGTATAAATAGCCTGTTTTCCACATACACTGCTATAACTATGCTTAAAAGTGCTCAAAAATCAAGTTTTAGCACCAAAAAGGCGATATTTCATCAAAAATTTCCGGCGAAGCCGGAAAATGTTTGAAAATTTTGACCAAAAATCCTTAAAATTTGGCATTTTCTGGGCAGCCTATAGTGAGTGGGGGGGAAAGCCCAAAAAAGTGGGGGAGAACGAGTGGGGGGGAGGTAGTTAGCTCCAGCGATATGTTAGCTAAAACACGTTTTTCGGACGTTTTTTAGCTAAAAATAGTGATTTTAAATCAAAAATTCCGGCGAAGTCGGAAAATACTTGAAAATCTTTGTCGAAATCACACCTGGGCAATGGGGGGGGGGGGTGGACGGGGGGTGGCCACCCCAGGTCCCACATACGCACCGAAATAATACCTATATGGTTTTTTGGAAGAATTGACGCAACAAAATGATACCTACATGATTTTTTGAAGATTTGGACGCGAAGCAAAATTTAACTTATTTACACATCTGTTGCCACAAATTAGTTTCTTCAATCTCCACACAGTTTTGACTTGTCTACACACCAAATTTGTTAGCATGTAAGCACGCAACTGATTTGACCAGTCTGCGCACCGGATGTGGTCACTGACGCACCGAATTCGTCTTACCGACGCACCGGATTCGGCCTGTGACGCACCGAATTTGGCTTACCGACGCACCGGATTCTCTGACGCACCGAAATAGCCTTACCGACGCACCGGATTCGTCCTCTGACGCAGCGAATTTGGCTTACCGACTCACCGGATTCATCCTCTGACGCAGCGAATTTGGCTTACCGACGCACCGGATTCGTCCTCTGACGCAGCGAATTTGGCTTACCGACGCACCGGATTCGTCCTCTGACGCAGCGAATTTGGCTTACCGTCTCACCGGATTCGTCCTCTGACGCAGCGAATTTGGCTTACCGACGCACCGGATTCGTCCTCTGACGCACCGAAATAGCCTTAGCGACGCACCGGATTTGTCCTCTGACGCAGCGAATTTGGCTTACCGACTCACCGGATTCGTCCCCTGACGCAGCGAATTTGGCTTACCGACGCACCGGATTCGTCCTCTGACGCAGCGAATTTGGCTTACTGACGCACCGGATTCGGCCATTGACGCACCGAATTTGGCATTCCGGTGCACAGGTTTTCGGTAATCTACGCATCGGATTTGGACTTTAGGGCTTTTGTGTCAAACATTATTTTCACAAAAAATTTAGTTTGCACAATGAAAAACAAATTTACACAACAAAATGCACAGGAAAAAGGTAGAAAATGTTTGTTAAAGTGCTCTGAAGAAAGGTTTCAAGTCTTTCATATTTTAAAAAGCGTTAGCTTTTAGCTGGGGGCTGCCATTGTTGACTGCTACGACAGCTGAGAAGCTAATATTTTATTAGAGTAAAGGCAGATGTAGCAGAAGCCTGCTAGTCTTGCAGATTTAGCCATTAAAAATTGACAATATATACCATATTCGCTATAAGCGAATATAATGAGCAAATAGGCGAACATACGATATTCCAAAAATTGCCATACTTTACATGCTTCATTAATTGGTCGCGGAAATGCTCTAAAGAGTATTCTTACAGGGGGGGGGGGGCGGGTACCCCCGAAATTGACCTTCCCCCCAAAAATGCCTTCCCCCCGTAATCGCCCCCCGGGATTTTTTGAAGGCCCAAATGTTTGCCAAAACAGGCAAATTTTCAAAAATTTTCCGGCTTTGCCAGAGATTTTTTCGTTAAAATGGCTAATTTTAGCTTAAATCCTGGTATTTTTGGGAACTTTTAATGCCTCTACGTGCAAAATACGCCAAAAACTACTCATTTTTACAAAAAATCTTCCTCCCGAAGTTTCTCCTCCACGTGTAGTGTTTGAGGGCCGCCGGAGAGTCGCCGGCCGGCCCGGCCGTACCATTCGGCTACCGGCCTGGAGCAGTTTACATTGTAGCTGTAATGACTGCTAAGATATTGTTTTTCGGGTGTTGTATTAGACAAATGCAGTTGGAAGTGTGCACTGATTACACGAACCAGACAAAAACCAAATTTTCAGTTCATTTTAAACTTAGTTGCTCTAAATTGTGAATTTCTGACTGTTGATTTGCATCCCAGCCGGCGGCCGGCCGGCGGCCTCAAACACTACCCCAGGGAAGCTCCCCCCCTCGAAAAAATGCCTAAAAAATACCCTGACATTAGGGTAAATAATTGAATGACCACAGCGCACTGTAAGTAGACAATCGACTATCCACAGTGTTATTTTTCTTTTCACATAAGAGCTTGTGGTCTCAAATTACGCACCAAAACATACAGTACCCATTTTGAGGAAAACGCACCGGATTTCCACCCCCCGTCCGAGAAAAAGTCTGCCCAGGTATGGTCGAAATACCTATTTTTTGGGCAATTTTCTTACCCCTTGTGACATCAATTTCGCGACCCCCTGCGGACGACTTCGCCGAGGGGGGAATTTCTCCCCTTTCCGCCCCCCCCCCTTGTCCACCTGTGGATACAACTGATACAATTACGGGGGGATTCTGATACTGTCGTACCAAACCAATACATTCCAATAATTTGATTGTTACCAGCTGGCAACAGACAAGTTTTACTTATGGCATTGCTCACAAATGTTTTGTTGAATCCGACTGATTAAAAATTGTATGTTTGTAGCCGGCAGATGCAGAGGCTGCCTTCTCACCTCTGGGCGGCCTAGGTGTATTATTAGACCAAGTATTTGAACCATATTGTCTGAATTAAAGTCATCTCTATTAGAACTGTTTGAAATTAGAAAACAGAAATAAGCACAGGGGGACCTTTTTCACCCACCACACCTATTTTGCTTTCTAGTCAAGTACTGTTTGCAAGTTTCCTTATGCGTATACTTCAACACAACTTAGCTATGTATAGATTTCGTCTGTGTATTAATATGTAAGAGTTATTTAAGCTATAAAACTATGTATATTTATCCGCTTAGCTGTGTCTGGTTGGGGTTCCAGACTCTTTCATATCCAGAAATCCACAATAAGCATTGAAATGCGCAGGTGAATGTAGCATTCTTGATCTCTTTCTTGACGAGCAATTTCCCGTTCCTGCTGAATGAGTTCAACCTGCCTTTCCTCCCAGCTTTGTCGTTAGAGACGTTCTTCCTTCCGGTCCTCTTTATCCTGCTGGAGTTGGGTCATCATCAGTTTCATCATCTCCAGGACGGCAGTGGTCGGACTAGGTTCTGAGGGGGCTGATTCTGCGTTTCTTTCGGCAATCGGATGGGAGGGTTGGTCTGGGATATTGATGCGGAGGTGGATTGAGGTACCAGGTTGCCGAACGTTACAGTTGACGGCCAAAGTCATAGGATTGCAACCCAGCTTGAGCAAAGCGTCTTTGGCAAGAATGTTGCCGTTCAGGAGCTGTTGAGGTAGTGTAATGGCAGAACAGTCATTACATTGCCAAGGGAATTCACGTTTTTGGAGATATTTGAAAAGTCCGGGCGTTAGAAGATTTGGCATCTCAGAGTTGATGCACGTGGAGCACCACCATTGTGAACAGTTATCACAGAGAAGGTCTTCTTTGGTGGCCTGATTGCATTTCTTACAGGGGTTAGTCGTTGGATTTCACGGTAGGTAGTAGTGAAAGCGTTAACAGCAGATAGGTCACAGCTGTGCTACCATATGTTTGTAGCATCTAGCTAAGACCAAATTCTTAGGAACACCGTTGTCATATCAAACTTCAAAAGTTACAGATGACGTGACCGTAATGATAAAAGTAACAAAGTTATTCTATTTAAAGAGGTTTCCAGCGTGTTAAAGTTATGTAACCGATCTTTGCTTCTTGTTTGATATAAAGTTTCTTTACATTGTGTTTGCTTACTACCAGGTCGGTGGTTCGATCCCCAGAAGCCACAAAGTTTTCTCGACTCCAGCCAACCCAGCAAACCATGCTTAACTAGTCGCTAAATGGGTACCACTACGGTGGGAAGGTAACAGGAGTCTGTGCAGAAGGGCCGGCCACGGATGAAGTCATCATTTGAGGTGACACTCCTGGCTCTACGGCTGAGAATCCGGGGATGAGCACCGGCACCCCAGTATATTTTGTAAATTTTTAGGAATTTGCAATACATGTGCGAATTCTAATGAAACGATGAACGAAATGATGAATGAAAATGAAATGAATGAAAAGATACAACTAGTTGCCATTCACTAATCCAATCAAAAAGAGCTGCAAAGATGAATTTAAAATCAAATGCCTATCACGCACGACCGATCGCAAAGACCTTCATGTCATCAGCATAGGCCACACAGTTATCATCAGCTAACAAATGCAACACTTCATTAATATAAATGAGAAATAAGGTAGGTCCACAGATGGATCCCTGCGGAACCCCACTGATGACCGAAGCCCAATTCGAAAATGAGTCATTTAGTTTTACTCTCTGTCTCCTTCCAGTTACAAAAGCGCTAAGAACTTGTAAAAGTTTCCCGCTTATCCCATATGCCTGCAGACGAAATTTGAGTTTTGGAAGCGAAAGTGAATTAAAAGCTTTTAAGTCAATATATGTCACATCTTTACACAGTTTATGATCAAAAGCATTAGACCAATTTTCAAGACAATATAAAAGATTCGTTACAGTAGATTTACCTTTACAAAAACCATGCTGATTTGGAGCAAATATATTATCGAAAATATCTAATTAATATCTTATTTAAAATGAAATCAAGAGGACGAGCCGACCACAGGTTAAAGAAACATCCCTATAGCTATCCGCGAGCTTTCCCTCCAATTTTGTGGAACTATTCCCAAGTTACAACAAAATTCAGTTATAAACCACATAGGAAAAGACAGCTCAGCAGCAAACTTCCTATAAAAAATAAGTGACTGCCTACCCTCTGGTAGTCCAGGCGTGAGTAATCCAATTTCTGGCGCATTCTTGCCAAAGACGCTTTCCTCAAGCTGGGTTGCAATCCTATGGCTTTTGCCGCCAACTCTAACGCTCGGCAACCTGATACCTCAATCCACCTTTTTAGCTGGTTTTTGGCTATTTTACACTGGTTGCGACAAATCAATGCGACATAGCACAACTTGTCAAAAATCAGCGGATACAGGAAAATTGTTTGAAAATTCATTGCGGGGGTAATGTAAGCCGTAGCCCCGAAAACTTTATATCGTTGGATTCAGCTCAGATTAAACTTTATGATTATGCTATTTTTACTCACCTGTGCTAGATTCGCATTGCCGAAATTTTGGGTAAAAAGTGGGACTTTTCGAAAAAGTCTACTTTCAAATTTTGAAAACCCACATAGATCACATGAAAGCTGACACATAGGCGGTCTTGAAAATCCAATTGCCATTTTTTTCCAAGGAGTGGTCGCTAGTAATAGCCAGTCAGAGTTGGAAAAGCGGCAAAGATCAAAGGTTTGTGAAAATCGAAACAATTGAATAACTATCGCAATTTTTCACGAAATCAGCTGATACTTGCGATAAAAAATGTTTGGGACGTGAGCTAATTTTTCACCAAACAGCTAGTTCCTCGCATCTACTGATCTTTCAAAACCTAAAAAATCGGCTTCTTTTGATGAATGTTATTTTCAAATTTCTTTTTCAACCAAAGGAAAGTTCATGCCATGACGGTTCAGAAAATATATACATTGCTGCAGCAAAAATGTACCGCTAAATCTGTATAAACACAACAATTTCACTCCCTACATTTTCTGGCCACATTCATTTCTTGCGATTATATATATATATATATATATATATATATATATATGTGTGTGTGTGTGTGTGTGTGTGTGTGTGTGTGTGTGCGTGTGTGTGTGCGTGTGTATAATATATAGTGTATGCGCGAGAAAGATGTGCTAAGAGTATAGACTGCAGATATGAACAATAGCCAAGAAACTCTAAACATAGGAACTGACAAGGGAACATTACAAACAAATAACACTTTGCCACATCTGTCTATTTCTCTACATATAAAGTCCCTAGCGCTATGCTGAAACCTGCTGCTAGCTAGATATAATAGTCTGCGAAAGCGTATTGATTAATACTGCGCTGTGTGGAGACACCACACGTATGCACGACACGTTAAAACTGGTTTCTATCGGCACTGATGATGCATCCATATACACATTGAATACGTGCAGTATACACATGTACGTGAGTACAGGTATGAAATATGATGAGTTTATTTCCTTGCAGAAGTCTTGCTTGGTTCGCCTCTTTCTTGTGGGCGTTATCAATTTAAAGTAAACGTGCTTTTATGTCTGAACTTGCGTTCATGCTGGTCAGTCTTGTTAAATTATTAAAATTCTGATAAGAGTGTTGGGCCTGCTGCATAGACGTTTCTAATAGGAAGAGTAAGACAGGGCGCTTCGTAACGTATTGAGCCTGCAATATGCACGAAACATTACGGTCAAATGAAAAACGTTTGGTTGAAACATTCAAGATAGTTTTTACTTTGCCATGCGCGATGGGAATGGTCAACGTAGATTTGCCATATTATATTCGATACAAATAATTACATTATTTGATAGAAACTACTCACATAAGAGATATGAACATCGTAGTAAAGCTCTCTTTATGCCATTTCCCGTAGTGCATGCAGTAAAGCTCTCTTTAAGCGCACCCTTAAGATGGTGGTATCCTTTTGTGCAGTGCTTTTGTGGTGATTTCTTAAAGTGGTGATTCCTTTTGGGCACATATTGTTATTTGGCGGCGTAAATCCAGATGAAATTTGATGAAACTTTCCGAAATAAGTTCTTTTAGCGTTCTAACACCCTCTGCGCAATCCCGATTCAAAAAGTCAAGATTTCCGGTCAGAGTGGTTTTTCCTAATTTCTGACAGTTTGGCAGCTGCTATACAGTTATGACTCTATTCATTCGAAAGATCTCATTGAGCTTCACATTTTTGCTTTTTAATGCAAGTTTCTAGCTTTTTTCTACCGTGAGATATAGACGATTTTCTTGTTTTGGCGTCGAAAACTTGTCATTTTTGCAGAAATCAAATAATCCAACATTTCTTGAACTACGCAAGCCGTAAAATCAAACTAAGGGTGTCCATCTGAAGATCTCATAGGGACAAATTATCCGGCGCATGATCGTGTGCCAACTGCTATCCTGTAGGGGTAGGCTGCTATTATAAAAAATGTAGTTTTTGCAAAAACACGACCAACTTTTTTTCCAAAGATTATGGAGCATTCACCATGCAAGCTGGAGGGCTGCTACTGCACAAATGTGTTCTGCACAAATATACCCAGGGACGATTTTTTTAGTTGCCCCGATTGCTGCTTTCTAGCTAAAGTAATAGCTTGACAAATTTGGAAAAAGTAGGCAAAATACAGGTTACGCACACATTTCAGCTTATTTCTCGATAACGAGGAGCGATTTGACAATAATTAAAAAATCGTCCCCAGCTTTTTGATGGAGGTATCGAATGATATAACCGACGTCTCGCCTAAAAATTTAATTGAGCCTGCAAAAAATCTGGAAAACTATACTTCTTCTAAAATGTGTTAAAAATGGCATGCATTAAAAAGAGAAAATGTCAAGCTACATTTTGATAAAAATGGCTTCTTAACTCCAAGTAATGAATGAGTAATAATGGTGCAACTTTATGTGACCAAAGGGAATAACCACCTTAAAACGCTATAACTTTCGCAATTTTTGGAGTTTGAAAGAGCTTTATACATAGTTTTAAAGTTTATAATCGGGAAATTCATATGAGCTTACGAAACTAGCAAAATTATCAAAAAAATTAGCAAACATTTTCGGCAATAACGGCTAAATATAGACCAAAAAATTTTTGAACAGTGATTTTTCAAAACTGCACAAATCAGACGAAATTTCTTTCTGCGCTATCATAGAGAGGACATATGGGCGGAGGGACGTTTTTTGGGGTTTTGCCCAGTATCACTCAACGGTTGAGAAAATTCGCAAAATGCACGGGAGCACTAAATTTTTAAACTTCGCACTAAATTTTCTCGAAACTGTGAACGGTTTAGCCAAAACCAAGAAAAACGTCCCTCCGCAATAGTGCGAATTTCCATTTTGCCGAAAATCTCCGGAATCTGTCGAGTAGTTGTTGAGAAATCGATGTTCAAAACAAAACAACTGCAGTTTTGCCAAAATGATTTTCTGGCCAAATCTCTAGCTGAAAGCAATAAAGTCCGGCTACTAGGGAATCATAAAATGTGCATTTGGACGCTGTATCGATGGAGTATAAATGGAACAAAATTGTTCGCAAGGTTCGGCACTAATTTTGAAAAAACTGATTTCCTCGAAAATGGCTATTTTCTGACCCTCAAAATGGTTTTTGCTTATACTGACTTATCCACTGGAGATAGCTCAAAGGTTGTAAAAGCAAAAATGCTCATTTATGTGTCCTCTTTCCAGCCATAGCAACCAATTCCTTGTCTTGTCTACCTACTGGGAGCCTACGGCCAAAAAAACTTACTTATTTTTTGGCCTAAAAATCCGCGACTGGTCCCAGAATGTTAAAGAGCACGAAAATAGGTAATTTCGCCAGTTTTAGCTATTTACGTAAAGGATTAAAGTCGTATGAGTGAAAAATACCCGAAAGGAAGCCAGCACCTCAAGCTGTTTTCACATGGAACAGCACGAACAGCATTCAAGAGACCACTTTATTACAATCTCGTTATTTTTTATTGCAATGGATAGCTCTTGCATAGGCAATTATTTTAAATTTTCAAATAAAACAACAACAGTAATTATGCCAATTATAGCTGCCATGAGCCCGCTCCCCCCTTGACTTTGGTCGAGTTATTGGTTGGCCGATAACGCGCATCGGCTGTAGCGAGCTTATATATAATACATAGCACTTGACGCTTGTGATGGCCTTATATATGTATTATGTAGAGCTATTATACGTATAGCTGTTGACTGTTGACGCGTGCTGACGTTAGTGCAGTTGACCGGCCGCAAATTTATTCGAAAGGCTGTGTTCGGCCAGGCAATTTTCTATAAATGGTCAGCTAAAGGAAAGACTGAAACTACTTTCAGTTAGAGTTTCAGTTTTTACCCAAATTGGCTTCAATTTCAGTTTCCGTCGGCAGCCCAGAGATGGACGCGGGACGAAATTTTTCGTCCCGTCCCGTCCCGTACCGCACTCAATTTGTTTGTCCCGTCCCGCGGGATCCCGCAGTTCCGCAAATTTGATAATGCCCGTCCCGCAAAATCCCACATAATGTCTGAATTCTCTCATTAGCTAAAATTAATGTTAATTAATACTAATTTAATAAGAAAATTTAAAATAAGTTTGTTATGTAAACTTTACGCTATTTATTTTTCCTTGCGAAGATGCAAAGTCAGTACTTAATTTATTATTTAAATACGCTACTGTGTGTAAAAATGTGAAATGTTTATATCATTTATTTGCAAACAAACAATATCAACTGTTGATATCAAAATATTGGCCAAATTGCCCAAATAAAATCAAATTTAGTGGAATCAGAAAATTACTGCCATACAAAAACGATGGAACCGTGTCACCGTGTCAGTTTAGGTCACTTTTCGGATCGGATCACTGGGTCACCCACCGGGTCAACAGCTTCGATCCGGCCTTGATCCGGTTATCCTAATTTCCCAGAAATGTTTGGTTTAAAACAAAAACTTTTAGGTCTAACTTCAACGTGATGCTGATACATGATTTGCATGTTTTAAAATTTAACTTGCGCTTCATAATCTTCACAACTTGAGGTTCATTCAATATGGTCTCCAGCAGAATAGTGTTTGTTCTCATCGGTTCCATGATTATTGCATTGCATAGATCTGTTAGAACTAGCTGGTTTGCAAATTATAAATGATTAAATTAGGCAATGCGGATAAAGCCAAGTTTCTAGCTTTGTCCCGTCTTTAAGTTAAAAATCAAACAATTGACTGGTTATACATAACCAACACTTTATACAAATTCGAAATCATTTACATTACCTGCGTATACTCAAAATTAAACAATAAATTTTCAATCAGAAAATATACGCAAACCAGCACAGCAAATGAAACTTATATTACCTTAAAATTAAATTTTATAGAATAATTTGAAGTGTGATTGTAATCTTTTGAAAATCTTTGAAAATGTAGCTTTCTTAAAAATTCCCTAATTTTGAAGTAAATATAAGAAATTTTTGTCCCGCGGGATCCCGCGGGACGAAGGTTGTCGTCCCATCCCGTCCCGTTCCGCGGGATCCCGCGGGCCCCCGCGGCCCGCGTCTATCTCTGCGGCAGCCTAATAAAGTTTCATTTCAAGTCTCTTCCCAACATAAGTCAGTTTAATCGTCAGTTAAATTTTCAGTTTCAGTGACTGAAATATCAGGCCAACACGGTGATC
Source organism: Trissonchulus latispiculum (assembly GCA_030248195.1). Classification (NCBI taxonomy): domain Eukaryota; kingdom Metazoa; phylum Nematoda; class Enoplea; order Enoplida; family Ironidae; genus Trissonchulus; species Trissonchulus latispiculum. The sequence continues at coordinate 65,235 of JASAND010013643.1, forward strand.
TCTGCTGCACTCAGGGCTAACTCGGCGCGGCGTTAACCTTAACTTTAATCTGGTGCAAATAGCAAACGAGCCATAACTGGGTATAAGTAGGCAATTTTTACAAGTTCGTGGTTAACGCTTCGCCCCAGGAACAAGTTTAGCTTACAGCAACCACATAATAATCACTTGCTAAGCATTTAGCACGTGGTCAAGTTCGCAATATTTATACTGCAAAAGAAGACAACCTGTGGTTTTCTAGCTAACCATTGATACAGTTGAACCACCATGATACCACCATTGATATCAATAACCACCGTTGTTAGGTGTTAATCCCCATTGAACATTATATACACAGCTACAGTCATCAGCCGTATTCTAATTGGCTGTTGGAACTGACAAGTTTGCTCCAACTCGTTTGTTTCAGTTTGCTGCCCACTGCACACGGGCAAATTACTCCTGATCTTAGCTAGTGAGCAAACTAAGTTTACTCCAGCTACGAAAGTAAGACACTCAGCGCTTCCGCTGTATTAAGCTTGCAATATGTTTGAAATATCAAACAAGCAAGAATTTTGTGTAAAACGTGTCTGTATTGAGCATATTTACCCTAAATATAGATCTGCTGCGAGCACATTCTTCCATATGATTGTGTTAATACAACAACTGTTTGGTAGTAATGGGCAATTGCAAATTGCCTAATAATTGCAAGCAAATACTCATGGTGGGCTCCTTCAACACTCACTCTGCGTACTACTAAAACTGCAAGATCTGGAAGGGCACAAACTCACTTCACTTAGCCCCTGGGCCCCGTTGCATAAAACTAACAGTTGAACAGTTTAACAGTGTTCAACTGTTAGACTGTTTTTGAACAGTATTCCAAATTTTGTTGCATAAAAGGACTGTTAACTATCAGTCCAACAGTCTTACAGTGTAACAGTATTTTGAACAGTGTAGCTACAATTTATTGCGAGCGCACGGTCGTGTGTTCGAGACCCAGTAAATGCAATATTTAGTAACAGTATTATAAATCTTTTTCTTTTGGATGTAGGCATAATTAGCTACTACTGATAAGCTTTATGGCGCAGTAGTGATGGTTTTAACTGTAGTAAACAGCTAGTAATAACGTGCAAAAAAATTGTAACTTAAACTGCGATATTTTGGCGAAATATGCAATTTCAATTTTTTCAATTGCATGCTAGCCAGTAGCTTTCCGTGGAACTCTTGATTGCAGCTATGGTATCTATTAATGCTTCCTTTCTTTGCTTGTGGTTGTGCTTTCTTTTTATTGCGTAATAATTTGACTTTTAAATAAATTAAATGCATTTGATCAGTGGAAATTTTTTGTTAGACTGTTAGTAGCAAACCTAACAGTAACAGTCCAACAGTGTTAACTTTTATGCAACACTTGCGTTTGAACACTGTTGGTAGACACCGTTTAAACACTGTCAACAAACAGTCTAACAGTAGTTGAACACTGTTAGTTTTATGCAACAAATTTTACCGTTCCACTGTTCAACTGTTAGACTGTTCAACCGTTCAAACTTTTATGCAACAGGGCCCTGGACTACCCACAGTGAAGTTTTCCTCGATTCATGACCTTTAGTAGATCTGTAAATTTCGAATTTCTTTAAGTTAAGGGGGGGGTCCATTTTTGGCCGATTTTTCGACCATATCCGATTCAGAGTTGTATGTGGGCCGAATTTTACTACACGCGCGGGCCGATTTTGGCTACTTTCCTGGGCTAAGTTTGCTTTCTAGAAATTTCATACATACCAAATCATATACAAAAGGAGGCAATATTTCAGAATTTTAAACATTACTTGACTTCGTTATGCCATTCGACACCTTCAGCATGCACTATATACTCAGTTATATACTCAATGAGGTTTAGTCGACTGCCAAAGCCGTGATCAGACGGCATTTCAGAGAAAAAACTCAGACAGGAGCGCCTGAATTCCGACCTTCTTGGCATCTACGCCAACGGATCTGCACCCAACCCCTCCCTGGAAAGCGGCTTGTCCAAACAGGAACGAACTGTGCCATTCGTTATGCCATTCGATACCTTCAGCATGCACTACATACTAGGGTTGTGCCGTTAAGAAAATTCTCGGGCCGGGCTCGGGCTCGGGCCAACCAACCTCCTCGGGCCGGGCTTCGGGCCGGGCTGGCCCGGCCCGAGTCCGGCCCGAAGCCCGAGGCCCGCTTCACGGCCCGAGCCCGAAGCCCGATTCACGGCCCGAGTGGCCCGAGGAGCCCGAGCGGCCCGAAGAGCCCGAACGGCCCGAGTGCGGCCCGAGCAGCCCAAGTGGCCCAAATATAGCCCGACAGGTGCGGAGAGGCCCAAAAATGGCTCAAATCACATCCAGTTTGCCGAGCAGTTTTAATACCTATTACGCATCGGTAAACACAAAATGAAATTTCATGGTTCGATTAGCTGTAACTTCAGGGCAACATTAGCTATTGTTAGTAGCTTTTCATTTCATAATTTTCAGATAATGCTCTGAGCATTAATTTGTGACCACATACTGGAGCTATAAAGTTTATGTATCTTGTAAATTGTAAGTAAGATTTTCGGTTAAGTATTGAATCATCCAAAAAAAGAATAAAAATAAATCATCACACAGCTTATATGTAGCAAATTTAAACACATAATTGACCACTGACTTAAAAGTGGGAAGTTGGCAAAGCTTTACTTGTTAGCTTCCTTGTACCAGGCCAGGGTTTGTCTGCCCGTAGCAGAGTACCAAAATAGTTACTTCTGAATCATACAAATGTTTGTTAGAAGTCAATTTACCGCTAACTAATCCATAACTTTTTGCAGAATGCAGGTAGAGAAAACCTGTATAAAGTTTAGCATTTCGCAGTCTGCTTGCTAATTTAGATAGTAGAATTAGTATGTTCTGAACTTGTGTATATATAGTTTGCATCATTGGTATCAATTCAGATATGTATGTATGTATGTATGGGTATTGCGTGTATAAGCACCGAAGAAGACAACAGTGTGTGAACAAAGGAAGCCACGCCACAAGTCACAACGAAAAAATCAATATTTTTCAGTAATGACAAACTACTCAAATAGCCCGGAAAGCCCGATAGGCCCGAGTGGCCCGAGCGGCCCGAACGGCCCGAGTGGCCCGAACGGCCCGAGTGGCCCGAACGGCCCGAGCGGCCCGAGTCGGGCCGGGCTCAACAGAGAACTCGGGCCGGGCTCGGGCCGGGCCGTCTCATTAAAAACTCGGGCCGGGCCGGTATCGGGCCGGCCCGAGCCCGAGCCCGGCCCGAGCCCGAAGCCCGCTTCACGGCCCTGGCACAACCCTACTACATACTCAGTTAGCATTATCAGCGTACCGAGTAATAACCTGTAGCTGTTGAATAAAACATATAAACCCGTGAAAACTACAGGTTTTATTTGTATTGAATATGTACAAGTCTAACTTGTAGGTAATCTATTATACCAAAGTATCTCTTGAGAAAAATATTCAGTGAGCTTACGGAACTAGCAAAATTAACAAAAAAGTTTCAGACATACTGATATCTGGCAGCTGAATTATTGACCAAACATTTTTGAACATCGATTTTTCAAAACTGTAGAATCGGATAAAAGCACTGTTTGTGCCATGATATGAAGGACATATGGGCTGAGGGACGTTTTTTTTGGATTTGGCTCTGCCTGCAGGTCTTCATTGTCGAGAAAATCCGCCAAATGCGCATTGAGTTTTCTTGCTACTCATTATGTTCTAGCCAAAACCAAGAAAAACATCCCTCCGCGAAAGTTCGAATTTCCACTCTGCCAAAAATCTCCGGAATCCGTCGAGTAGTTTTTGAGACATCGATGCTTAAAACAAAATAATCTCAGTTTTGCCAAAATTGTTTTTCGGCCAAATCTCCAGTATAAAGCAATCAACTCCTGCTGATAATCATTGATAAATGTAAACTAGACTGTGTATCGATTGGACATACATGGATCAAACTTGTCCGTTAAAATTTGGTAGTATTTTTGAAAAAGCTGATTTCTTCGAAAATGCCAATTTTTTACCCTAAAAATCGTTTTTTGATTATACTGACTTAACCACTGGAGATAGCTCGTAGGTTGTAAAGGCAAAAATGTTCATTTCGGTGTCCTCTTTTCAGCCAACCAATCCGATGTATCAACTACTTACTGAGAGAATAGTGGCAAAAACCTAAAGTTACCATCTATTCACCTAAAAATGCGGGACTGGTCAGAGAATGGTAAAGAGCACCAAAATAGCATAGTTGGAAAGTTTCAGCTATTTAAGTAAAAGATTAAAGCCGTATGAGTCAAAAAAATCCGAAAGGAAACCACTAAACCTAAACCAATACCTTAAACAGCCGAGTGAAGTTCCACAGCATACGGCGTTATGGGGAAAACTGTGTGTGTTTGCTGCAGCTGCGGCGCCGCCGCTTTTAAAACCAATTTTCATTCTTCGTACAGTTAATAGCTGGTTATATTTTTAGAAGGGCCCAGCAACAGCGGCACACAATGTGGCCATTATGTTGCTGCTCTCCGCAGACCGTGTAAAAATACAGACGAGAAGCGGAGAAGCGAAGGTCAAGGACAGAAACATGACCCCCAAGCCAGTCAGGCGTACGGTTATTTCAGTTGCACCCAGGTCAACAGTGGTTGTCTGGCCAACCACCACTGACCCCCGCATGTCAAGCACAACTAGGATGGCTGAAAACGACCACAGCTTGCTCGAGAGCTTGGGGAATTAAAAAAATAAATGGCTGCAGAAAGGGATTCGGAAGGGAATGGCGAGCACTCAGATAGAATAGAGATGAAAAGTCTGTAGTTAAAGTTAGAAATGTCTATCATTAAAATTTAAAATTTAGAATCAGTACTGAGTGTTAAAATTACCATAAATGGTTTCAATTGGTTCGCCAGTTTTTATTGCTGCCTACGCTTTCAAAGTTTTAGCAGACCGGCTCCTTCTGATTAAAAGAACATGCTGTTAAGCTTGAGAAACTCGCTCTCAAGGATGCGACAAACTTTTGAAAAAATGAGCAAAATCCCAGCCCAAAAAAATTTCTCATGGCGTTACCCTTTTAGTTAAGGGAAGCTAAGCTTTTGTTACCACTTTAAGAACAGTAAATTGGTAGACAATAAAGTTCAAATCAAACGAACAGAAAAATTGGCCGGATCCGGAAGTATCTTTGAAAATACATAAGGTTTGGTGCTCAGGTACTACACAGGAAGCAATTTTTACGTGCGGGTACCTGCGGGCCGGATTTCGCGTGTGCGGGCCGCGGACCGGAGTGTTTCGGGCCGCGGTCATAAGGTGCGGGCTGCGGGCCGGGCGCGGGCCGGAAAAATCGGCCCGCATACGACTCTGATCCGATTTTGCTCATTTTCACATTTTTTGTTGTCCGATTGGTATATTTTAACGAGTTTTTGAAATGAAGGTCGAATCTCTTACGGTTAACGAGTAATTTCACCTCAAAGTTGATGTCAGTATGTGTTAAACATAGGAAACGGAAAAAGTGGTGATTTTTTCCGTGCGCCAGAGAAATTTTGCCAACGACAAAAAGGAGCACTTCAACGTCCATCCTATATCATATATACGATCTCGAAGGGTGATTTGTAGGAAGCAGAATTTTAATTTAGGCCTTCAAAAATTTTTAATTAATTTTTTAAGTTTGCAAACAGCCAAATTTAACTGTTTTGCAATGTTAAAATTGGGGTCAGCAAGTGCAGCATTGATGAAATATTCTGAAAGCTGTAAGCCCTAATTAAAAATTCTACTTCCTACAAATCACAGCTTATGACAAGACATTTCGAACGATACCAATTGATCCTGGTTACCTCTGTCCGATTTCGAGATTTCTCTGGCGCAGAAATCTCAGTTTTTAGCAAAATGTAGGAAATTCCCGTTTTTTGGCAAATAACCTAGAGCTATGACAACACAGACCTATAAAATGTTAGACTATCTATTTGCGCACGATTATTGATGACTTTAGGTCAAGTTTGGGCACAAATGGTGCAGGTTAGTGCACCCAGTTGGTCGCTGGGCTCAAATATGGGGGTCTGACAACCATAATAATCTCAAAAATAGTGATTTTTCAAATTTTTCGAAATACGTTAAATTTTATATCAATCGAAAGCCCTCATTGTCGGGAACATTTTTTCTTCTTGGACCATTGCCCGCAAATGCACCAAATTCAAGTTATCGGCCGTTAAATGATTTTCGTGGTGAAGTCTTTCCAGCGTCGGTGCTATACTTCCTAAAATCACTAAATAAAGTCATAAAGAAACGTTTTCCCATTAAAAGCTACCCTAAGTTTTTTGTTTGCATCAGATATCAAACATACAACCGAATATAGCTCCATTCTCAAGGAAGTTCAGGTGTAAAGTGCCTTTATTTGCTGCGGCACCGCTGTTTTCACCTGTTTTCAAATTGCATGCAATTAATAGCCGGTTACTCGTTAAGTACTGAATGAAACTACTCGAAATTGAAACTCGATATGCAGGACATATGTGACAAGATTTTGTGTGAAAATGAGCAAAATCCGTGACCATAAAATTATTCATGATGGACCCCCCCCCCCTTAAGTGGAAGTCTCAAAACAGGGTTTTCTGAACACTATAGGAACGGAAAAAGTGAAACACCTTTAAACAGTGCTTGTACCGTTGCCGTTGCTACTACTAGAACTGGTAGAAAGAAGGATTTGTCCGATAGTCACAGAAAGCGGTGGAGTATCTGATTGAACGTTAAAACTAGAAATAGCAAAGTTGAGTGTGAACTTTCTTTTTACAACATAGCCACGTATATATGAAAAGCAAATTTATGATTCTGAGGCCGATATCATCAATAGTTGCAAGTTCACAAGCCACAACTTATCCATAATTGGGTTTCATCAATTGTATAACAGAAACAGTATATAGAGTAAAGGGGCTGAATGTGGGCCACCGCCACCCTGCAAAGTGAATCACTCACTAGTACTGTTTTTGAGTACAGCAAGCCCGTTAGATCACGTGAAACAATTATGTTTATATTCGCGGAAAGCCTGCAACAATCCCCGCCCATCTATCAAGTAATTGGTTGATTTTGAGCCAGAAATAAGCTGATTGGCTATGGATGGTTCACTTTGCACGTCTCCAAAAAGTGACCCACTGTCAGTCCCTTTACTATATATGTATGTATATATATATATATATATATATATATATATATATATATATATATATACGTACTCAGTTGGCATTATCAGCGGATCGAGTATTAACCTTATGTGTATGACTTGAGTATTATTGTTTTTGCACATAAATATAAATCCATGATAACGTCTTACTGAGGTTCCACAGCAACATGGGTCTTATCTCAATTACCCCCCACTACCACTCAAAATCCTTAAAGTTTAACCAAATGAGCTAAAATTTGTTAGGGATATGTTTTCGACTACGCTGAGTTCAAATATCGCAAAATTTTTCGATTTCGCGAAATTCGTTTTGTTCGACTTCTAAGGGGGGACCAAGGTAAACCGAAAAATTTTTGTCTTCAACTTTGCTGAAAAGTTGTATATATAGGCGTTTTCGGGGTCGTAGCACAAGAACCTGAAGTCCGTTTTTCGATTCAGATTTTCGTTCGCTTAATCGAAGACAAAAAAGTTTTTCGGTTTTTCTTGGTCCCCCTTAGAAATCGAAAAAATTGTATTTCGCGAAATCGAGAAATTTTGCAATATATATTTGAACTCATCATAGTCGAAAACATACCCATACCAAATTTTATTTCATTTGCTTAAGTTTTAAGGATTTTGAGTGGTGGGGGGTAATCGAGGCAAGACCCCAGGGCGTTATGGAGAAAACTGTTTGTGTTGGCTACGGCGCCGCCGCTTTCAAAACCAATTTTCATTTTTCATACAATTAACAGGTTGTTAGTTAAGCTCGTCAAGTGTTGATACTCACTGTCAAGGATATATGCGACAAACATTTGAAGAAATGAGCAAAATCCCTGCCCAAAAAAGTTTTCATGGTGTACCCTTTTAGTTAAGGGAATAAGCTTTTATCACTTTAAGAACAGTAAATTGGTAGACAATAAGTTCAAATCAGACGCATAGAAAAATTTGCGGGATCCGGAAATCTTTCAAAATATATACATCAGTTCTGATGCTCAGGAACTAACATAGGTAGCAATTTTTACGTGCGGGTAACTGCGGGCCGGTTTACGCGTGTGCGGGCCGCGGGCCGGAGTGTTGCGGGCAGCGGTCATGAGGTGCGGGCTGCGGGCCGGGCGCGGACCGGAAAAACCAGCCCGCATACAGCCACTGTCATATTTTAGTGGAAAGAAAGATTCTTTTTCTTTCTTTCTTTCTTTCTTTCTTTCTTTCTTTCTTTCCTTAAAGAAAGAAAAGAGGGGGCAAGCGACGAAGTTTCTGTATATTAAGATCAGTCCAGGCATTTGACTGACATTTGTTTTGGAGGTGTAGTCTCACCCAGGCACAAGTCTCACTGAGGCACAATTAGTCTCACTCAGGCACAGTGAGTCTCACCCAGGCACAAGTCTCGCTGAGGCACAAAAGTCTCACTCAGGCACAAAACGGTCTCACTGGGGCACACAGTAGTCTCACTGAGGCACAATTATTTCAAAAACCAAGTGTACATAGATTCTGACTTTAGTTTGATACCAAGCAAGATTAATGTAATAAATGCAAAAATGTATTATTTGCGTTTAAACTAAACTAATTAATCAGAAAGAATTTGTTTGTTATTTCACAAACAATTAAGAAGTTTGTAGGTTATAACCACAAGAGATAAGACAAAAGCGACTGGTGTACTCTTTGGTTCTACATTCTAAAACCATATATATTTTTAGTTTTTGAGAAAATTTGAACAACCTTCTGAAACGTCTTTTTTCTAAACCACAGAAACAAGAAACAAGAAAAAGGTTTCCGATTCTAAATTCCTACTTTTTCAAATTTGTGTTCACATCAAAATGTACCGCTAAATCAGCACAAACTAAACAATTTCGCTGCCTACATTTTTTGGTCAGACTTTGGTTGTCTTGTCTAATCGCGTTGAGACATGTTATTGTGAAAATAAAATTGTTAAGCTATTGCCAAAAGTATTTTGTGTAGTAGTGTCCAAAGGTTCCAGTTTTGTGTTAAAGCGTTATATATTTCAAGTTCATGCTTAATTTAAAACTGAAAATTTTCTTCTTAACCCTTAATTAATCAATGGCAGAAAGTTGTAACCTTTAGCCATTAATATGGTTTCGAAAATCACTCGAAAAAATCACATTTTCTTGAGTCTTCGAAATTTTTGAAAAATTAAAATAAGAATTAAAACTGCAGCAACAAACGACAGCTCTAGTGTATGGATGTAATGATTTGGTTAAGAGTACATATTAACACAAATTTCAGAAAGGAGAATCTTCTTGTGCCTGGGTGAAACTAATTGTGCCTGGGTGAGACTAATTGTGCCTCAGTGAGACTGATTGTGCCTCAGCGAGACTTCAAGTTCTGTCTTAAATTTTGTGCCTGTGAGACCATTTTGTGCCTCAGCGAAACTACATTGTGCCTGGGTGAGAAACAATCGTTTTGGAAACCTTGGGTCTAATACACAGGACTTGCCGAGCATATATGCGTGCGTAGTATAGTGGAAGAATCCAAGTTTATGTCAAAGTCTGTGTTAAACGTCAAAGGTACATATCAAATATCACAACATTGGCTAGGGTAAATTCTAATTATTGGGCTTTCTTTCTTTCTTTCTTTCTTTCTTTCTTTTCTTTCTTTCTTTCTTTCTTTAAAATTTCTTTTTCTTTGCACTCAAATATGACAGTAGCTGTACAACTCTGCGACGCACTAATGCCGAAATCTCTGGGGTGGTACCGGTTAGCATTATTAAACATGTTAATATGCATTTGGTCTAAAACGAATCTGATTGGCTAATTCCCTACCTTATGTCAAAATTATGTGCATAAGTGGACCCCTCCTAGATCTCAGGTGGGGGGTCCCCGCTTAGCGTTGTTAAACGTGTGTCTATATGCAGTCGAACTAAAATGCACTGATATGGATTACGGTAACTAAGGGCCTTTTCGCGCGCGAGTTAAACGAGTTAAAGTTAAATATTTTAACCCCCGTTCGCGCACTCAGCGAGTTAATTTTAACCCTGCCTGATTTAACTCTTTTAACTCTAGCAGGGTTAAAACGAGCAGAGTTAAACGAGTTAAAAACGGGAGAGTTAAAATTAACTCGCTGAGTGCGCGAACAGGGGTTAAAAGAGTTAATTTTAACTCGTTTAACTCTGCCGATTCGTTTGCATTCTTTCCATGGGCGCGTTTAAATCAGATTAAAGCAGTGATCAACATAATCGGCAAACTAGTCATTTGTCGCATAATAGTACACAGCAAAGCTCAATATAACAAGTAGCTGTTCCTTGAACGGTGTTTGTGCAATACACGGTGTCATTCATGATGGCTTTCACATCTTGCTTTGCTTATACAGAACTTTGTTACCGAGCAGGGATCCCTAAAACCAATTTAAGGAAGGGATGCATCATGAAAATGTTATGGTTACGGATTCTGTTTATTTCCACACATAACTTTGTTACACATGTCCTGCACATCGAGTTTAAGTTTTGAGTTGTTTCATTCAGTACTTAACGAATAATTAGCTACATATCGATTAATTCCATGTAATTTGTAAATGTGTGTACGACGGTTCCGCAGCAAAAAAGCAATTCCTTAGTGCTTTGTCAGAATCGACCGAAACTTTTCACATTACAAGCCAGTCAATCATGAAGGATTGAAGCTAACAATAGCTAATATAAGCTAACAGGGTGTAAGCACCGACCAATCAGGTAGCGCCTCTCTGAAGTAGCGCTAGCCAATCAAGCCTGGAAGTATTTTGAAACAGCCAATCAAAGCTAACCAAACTGAATGCCATAAAAGGAATAACTTTGAGCGTTTCATAGTGTATTTCATAGGATCAATTTCGCGACTTTTCACAACACATTTTATGCAATTATATATTATTCCATACTACTTATTTTGCAAATGCAGTAACAGTTAACTATTTGTTCTGAACCGAAAAATAAAGATTTTTGTAAAAACTCTTGTATTGACATAATAAACAAGCCAAAATATTAAATAAAATACCACTTTTGGTTTAGTTGACCTGCACTCTTAGAAATACTTTAGTAGTTTCTACTGGAACAACTCCAGTAGCTCAGAAATACTAAAGACTTTAGTAGATTTGACTGGATGGTGGAGTAATAAGTACTGGAGGTGTCCAGTAACAAGTACTGGAAATGCCTTAGTAAGAAATTACTGGTTTCTCCAGTAGTTTCTACTAAATATTTTAGTAGCATTTACTGTATTTGGGTTGTTCAACTTACTGGATTTTCCAGTAATTTGTACTGGATCCAGTATTAAATTGCACCAAACTCCTACAATGTGTCAAAACACAAAAATACTAGATTTTCCAGTAGTTTTTACTACTTTTCCCAGTAATATCTACTGGACTCCTGAAATACCCCGAGCACCAAAAATACTGGATTTTCCAGTAATTTCTACTGGTTTCTCCAGTAATATCTACTGGACTCCTGAAATACCCCGAGCACCAAAAATACTGGATTTTCCAGTAATTTCTACTGGCTTCTCCAGTAATATCTACTGGATTCCAGAAATACCACGAGCACCAAAAATACAAGATTTCCAGTAATTTCTTCTGGTTTTGCCAAGTAATATCTCCTGGATTCCTAAAATACTCCGGTCACCAAAAATATATACTGGAGTCTTAAAAATGTTGCGAAACACAAAAGTAGTGGTTTGGTTTTCTCAGTAACTGATTGATACTGGTAATATCTACTATACTCGTAAAACACTCTGAACACGAAATGAAATATTGTCCCTTCCCTTCCAATGGCGTTTAGAGCAGACTAAATTCTATTTGCCTACTTATGCAATCTGACAGCAAGAAATGCTGGATTCAAATAATAATTTTTATTTCCAAAAGAATTTGGCAGAATTTCTAAGAATTTTTAAGGTGGTGATTTCTTTTGGAGTCACCAACTTTGAAACATTATTACTCATTCATTACTTGGAGTTAAGAATTCACTCCTATATCAAAACGTAGCTTAATATTTTCTGTTTTAACTAATTTTGGCTTTTGCTAAGTTTGAGACGGCTGGCGTCGCTTAACAAGTAATGCAATTTTTGATTTCTGCAGAAATGACAGCTTTCGGAGGGCAAAATAGGAAGATTGTCTCACGATAGGGTAAAGCAAGAAAATTGCTTCAAAATGCAAAAATATAGAGCACAACGAGATCTTCCAAATGAATAAATGTAGTTATAACTGCGCAACTGCTGTCCAATTTCAACAAGCATAAGTTGTGTGCAAAATACTTGTTGGCAACTTTGGTGATTTTAGTTGGGACCGGTTACGCAGTTAAGTTGTTGTCTGGAGATGCGTATTTAAATAATTTCCCTCGTTCAGCTATTTTATGGCTGCATGCAACATTCCATTAAACTCATTGTTATGAATTCCGGATTGTCGTGTATATTACAGGGTGATTTTTCTGTTGTTAAAGCCGGACATTGCTATCATACGTAAGCTTAAATTCCATGACATTCACGGCCACAACTTCTTAAGGCACATCTAGTTATCTGCTCTTCATTGAAAGAAAGCTCATTTGCATAATAAACTTTCAATCAAATTCTTATTCTCATCCTAATAAGCTTCCGCGAAATCTGATCCAAACATGTAAAGAAAGCTTTGTACTAAACCCCAAAGTATATATATGTTCATCACACAGCAAAACTAGGCTCACAAAATTCTATGTGTTGTGGAGACAAAGCTACACGCAGAATAATGTATAGTAGCCGGCTACGCTGAGGCGTAGCCGGAAAAATTGGTAAAAACTGTCCTGAACTCAAATGTCGAATTTTTGAAGCGGAATTGTGCGGAGAGAGTGTTAGAACGCTAAAGGAACTTGTTTTGAAAAGTTATATCAAGTTATTTCAACTGGAATTGAGCCGTCAACCACTGACATATATGTGCCAAAAAGGAATCACCACTTTCAGTTCTTAATATGCCCTAACACGTGTTTATTACGTTACTAAATTTTCTAACAATTTAAAAGTAAGCTGCATTATGTTATACTGAGAATAACATGAAGTCAGTCGTAAAGATGTCTGCATTTACTGCAAATGTTTAAATTATAATGTTGATACATAGTGTATGGCACTGTATGTAGATATGAACACCAGTAACTGCTAAATCGGCTTTGCTGCAACAAAAGCTTGAATCGCTTTTGATCGATACTGTTAAAATTGAAAGCCAGTGAATTTTAATATATGCGTAAGCGATGCTAGGCAGAGTTGCTTTGTGGAAGCCAAGCCATAGCTTAAAGCTTAAACCAAGAGTCCATGATTTTCTTCTATATATTAGAAGAAGAGTAAGCCACTAGAGGGCTCCTCTTCTTGGCATTGCGTAACGGTGCTCCGACCACAATACCCGAATGTTCCCCCGTTTGGGGGGGGGGGGTCGCCAAATCATACCCCCTCCCCGTTTGGTGGGGGGTAGGCAACAGCCAATCAGATTGCAGAAACCCCCTCCCCGTTTGGTGGGGGGGCAGGCACGCTGACTCTGGCTTCTGACACAGGGTCCCCGGTTGGGGGCCGCCGACACACCAGCTCCCCGTTTGGTGGGGGGGTATGCAAAAGGGGTCCCCGTTTGGGGGGGGGGTCACAAAAAGTGGTCCCCGTTTGGGGGGGGGTCGCCAACAGCCAATCAGAATGAGCGAAACTTAGCCTGCTTGAGCGACCCCCCCCCCAAACGGGGACCATTTTTCAATTAGAACAAAAACTACCGTAATCCTCTGCTCTACCCCCCCACCAAACGGGGAGGGGGTTTCTGCAATCTGATTGGCTGTTGGCTACCCCCCCACCAAACGGGGACCTCTTTTTGGCTACCCCCCCACCAAACGGAGGGGGGGTATGCGATGTCGATTTGGTCGACCCCCCCCCAAACGGGGGAACATTCGCGTATTGTGGGCGGAGCACCGTTACGCAATGCCAAGAAGAGAAGCCCTCTAGTGGCTTACTCTTCTTCTTAATAATAGTGCAATTATGCACTCTTGCTTAAACGGATCCTGTGTAGTTTCTACTAATGGAATTAAGGTTTTTAGGTCGTCGACAGAAATTAAAGTTAGTTTTGCATAATTTGTGTGATGCCTTAAGGTTTGGTTGATGTTCTGCTCTTAAGAAAATGGTGCCGACAAAACTAAAGAAGTTCGACGGGTTGCTGACTGAAAGTGTAAACAGAACAGAAATTGGAGCTACCAGTAATAGAATGAACACCTAAATTTGTTTATGTATATTCCATATCAAATGAACACCTAATTCTCAACGGCAATTTACCTATATAGCGTTTTTTGGAAAACAAACCTTAAACAGCACAACACAAACAAACACTACGTGAATTTACAACAAAGTACCAGTGTTACCTAATAACTAATGAAAAGCAATGCATATTCATTAGCATCAACCATATTTTTGATGACCGGAGTATTTTAGTAATCCAGGAGATATTACTGGCAAAACCAGAAGAAATTACTGGAAAATCCAGTATTTTTGATGACCGGAGTATTTTAGTAATCCAGGAGATATTACTGGAGAAACCAGTAGAAATTACTGGAAAATCCAGTATTTTTGGTGCTCGGGGTATTTCAGGAGTCCAGTAGATATTACTGGAGAAACCAGTAGAAATTACTGGAAAATCCAGTAGTTTCATCACCAAAATATTTTTGTGGGTCCAGTATATAATACTGGACTGTCTTGTTAAAACTACTGGACAATCCAGTACACAAGTACTCGATACGCTGATGCCGCAATGAGAGTATATAAGGGGATAAACTAATAAGTATTCAGCGATCAGATTTTGGGCAAGTCATTTGTCCTGGTCTCTGCTTCTGTATCAACAGAAGTTAAGGGGCTCATTTTTGTAGCCGTTAGGCACCTTCGTGGGTGCTGACGGCTGGGTAGGCAAAGTGGGGGATTTTCCAAGGTTGGGAAAATCACCCATTATGAATGGAGTGAAAATCCATTGGTGACTGGTAAACTAATCTAATTGATTAGTATGACATGAAATCTCCATCGTAAGAGGTTGAAACGCATACAGTTTAGTTCCGAGAATATGTGTGCTATCTAAAAATGCAGTATTTTTATAGGTGTTCAGACTATATTAGGAGTCTAGTAGCTATTACTGGAAAAACCGGTAGAAATTACTGGAAAATCAAGTATTTTCGGTGCTCGGAGCATTTTAGAAGTTTAGTAGATATTACTGGACAAACTAGTAGAAATTACTGGAAAATCCAGTATTTTTGGTACTCAGACTGTATTAGGAGTCTAGTAGAAACCACTGGAGAAAGTAGTAAAAACTACTGGAAAATCCAGTATTTTCGGTACTCAGTCTATTTTAGGAGAAAGGAGATTGGTAGAATCTACTACTGAGTCCAGTAGAAATTACTGGATAATCCAGTATTTTTCCCCCCCCAAAAATTTCTGGGGGGTCCAGTATATAATACTAAATATCTAGTAGAAACTACTGGAAATTCCAGTAGTTAGTATGTCAAAGCAGTAAAGAGTTCTACATAGATTATCTAGTACAGTTTACTGGGCTTATTCTAGGGATTTTTTCTTGGGGGGGGGGCTTCTTGGGGGGGCCCCCCCCAAAGGTCCGAGGGGCAAGGAATTTTTGGGGGGGGGGCGAAAATTTTTCGAAAAATATGCTAAAAATAGCGCTATTTTTCTGGCATATACTATAAAAGTTGATTTTCATAGCAAAAATAAGCAGATTTAGTGTTGAAAAGGGCAAAAATTGAGTAAAATCTCCGGCGAAGCCGGAAAATTTTTGAAAATTTGGCCTTCTGAGCGATTTTTTCAGGGCAAAAGTTGGTACCAAAAGGGGCACCCACTTTTTTTGGGGGGGGGGGCGATTTTTGGGGGGGGAACGATTTTGGGGGGGGAAGGGTGTTTATGGGGGGGCCCCCCCCCCCCCCCCACTAGAATAAGCCCAGGTTTACTAGCTATTTCCAGTAGTTTTTAAAATACTGGACTACTTTAGTAGGAAAATACTAATCGCTCCGCTATGTCTTTATCGCACTGGAGCACTTTAGTAGGAAATTACTAAGATTCCAGTACTTTCTACTGGAACATTTCTAAGAGTGTGTAGTGACTTCAAGCGGCCTACCTTATTTTTAACTCGTTTAACCCCCGTGCAGAATCGAGGGTTAAAATTCAATGGGAAAAGTTGCTGCAGAGTTAAAGGAGTTAATTTTAACTCGCGCGCGAAAAGAGGTTGAGTTAAAATTAACTCCGTGGATTTTAACCCATTATGTGCGCGCGAATGCAGGTAGAGTTAAACGAGATAATTTTAACCCCTGTTCGCGCGAGCACCGAGTTAAAAAGCGTTTAACTCGTTTAACCCCAGCTAGTTAAAATTAATTCGTTTAACTCTTTTAACCCTGGCGGGAAAAGGATCGAGTTAATTTTAACTCGTTTAACTCGCGCGCGAAAAGGCCCTCAGTAGCCAATCAAATACATATATACATATAGCGTTCAATCGCTATAAACAACGCTTAACAACGCTAAGCGGCCCCCCCTGAGATCTCGGGGGGGTCCACTTATACACAATTTTGACATAAGGGAATTAGCCAGATGCGTTTTAGTTCAAACGCATATAAACACATGCTGAACAATGGTAAGTGGGACCCCATCCCGAGATTTCGGCCTTAATGTGACGAGCATCTCGCAGGCCATATCCATTCGGAAGGGCTAAGCTTCCCACTATTGTTAATATCAAGAGTACATAATGTAGTGTGCCACTAGGCACACTCTGTTATCAGAGCAAAAACTATGCTCTGCGCGCTAACGCCCACCCCCCCCCCCCACCCGCAAATTAGTACCTAGTCGAAACGGGGTACGCTCACTCGCTCTATGTTTATGTGCGTAAGCTCGAAAAATCAAGCAGTGCGTGCGCGAATTTTGTGCCTGCTTCGAGCTTTAGAACACAACCATAGCGCACAAAATTCTTTGAAGTGAAAGGTCTAATTTGCGGGGGGGGGGGGGTGGGCCGTAGAGGCCTGCACCGCCGGGCGGGCCGACGATCAAAGTTCACGGGCCGGGCCGGGCCGCGGGCCGACAGTCCGTCCCACTTTCAGTTTTTGAAAGATTTGACTATAAAAATTATTATAGAAACAAGTTAGTATAACAAGTTAATATATATAACTCCTATTTTAGCTTAAGGTGGTGATTCATTTTGGGCACATATTCTTGTTTGGCGGAGTAAATCAAGATGAAATCTGATAAAACTTTCCAAAATAAGTTCTTTTAGCGTTCTAACACCCTCCGCGCAATCCCGACTCAAAAATTCGAGATTTCCGGTCAGAGTGGTTTTTCCGAATTTCTGAACGTTTGGCAGCCGCTGTACGAATATGACTATATTCATTTGAAAGATCTCATTGAGCTTCATATTTTTGCTTTTTAAAGCAAGTTTCTAACTTTTCTCTACCGTGAGATATAGCGGATTTTCTTGTTTTGACGTCGAAAGCTTGTCATTTTTGCAGAAATCAAATAATCCAACATTTCTTGAACTACGCAAGCCGTAAAATCAAACTAAGGGCGTCGATCTGACGGTCTCACAGGGACAAATTATCCGACGCACGATCGTCTTCCAACTGCTATCCTGTAGGCTGCTATCATAAAAAATGTAGTTTTTGCAAAAACACGACCAATTTTTTCCAAAGATTGTGGAGCATTCACCATGCAAACTGGAGGGCAGCTACTGAACAAATGTGTTCTGCACAAATATACCCAGGGACGTTTTTTTAGTTGCCCCGATTGCTGCTTTCTAGCTAAAGTAATCGCTTGACAAATTTGGAAAAAGTAGGCAAAATACAGGTTACGCATACATTTCAGCTTATTTCTCTATAACGACGAGCGATTTCACAATAAATAAAAAATCGTCCCCAGCTATTTGATGGAGGTATCGAATGATATAACCGATGTCTCGCGAAAAAATTTACTTGAGTCTGCAAAAAATCTGGAAAATTATACTTCTTCTAAAATGTGTCAAAAATATTTTAAAAAAGCAACATTAGTTTCATTGTATGCATTAAAAAGAGAAAATGTCAAGCTACATTTTGATATAAAAATGACTTCTTAACTCCAAGTAATGAACGAGTAATAATGGTGCAAACTTTTGTGACCAAAGGGAATCACCACCTTAAAAGGCTTTACTGTACTTATGCCTATTTAACTTCTACCTACTGTTTGAAGTTACCGCTTTGCGATAACAAAACTCCAAACTGTCCTTCTGCCTACAAATCAAAACTACAAATTTAACTTGTGCCTACAATTTGACCTTTACTACGCATAACTGCCCTTCTGCCAACAAATGTCTAACGTAATACTTAGACCTCTTACAAACAAAAGAATAAAGATTTCTGTCAAAGCAACAAGCAAATTAGGGCCTTTTCAAGAAAGAGTAGGGTAGAGTAGAGTTGAGTAGAGTAGAGTAGAGTTGCGTAGAGTAAAGCAGAGTTAAAATTAACTCTTTTCATGAAACCTTGCATTGAATTTTAACTCTGCGTATTTTAACTCTGTTTAATCCTGCTGTATATAAGAAAGCTGTTAAAAAGAAAAAAGCTTTTTAAGTGATTGTCTAGCATTTTGTACGCAAACCAGACGGTTGCCCCTTATGTGTTCTACACAAAAACATCCCGGGACCCTTTTTAGTTGCCTCGATTGCTGCTTCCTTGCTAAAGTTGCCGCTTGCCAAGTTTGGGAAAATAGGCAATATCAAAGTTACGCATACATTTTAGCTTTCTCCATAACGAAGAGCGGCCTCCTACTCTTCCCATTTTTCCTATTTTTTCCTATTTTTCTTTGAAATTCCTATTTTTCCTATTTTTGAGGAAAATTCCTGTTTTTACCTATTTTTTCATTATTTTTATCTAGTTTTAGACTATTTTAGTATTAATGTCTGAGATAACGTTTAGCGTATGCTTTAATCCCGGATTTCCAAAAATTTACGGCTTCGCCGACAAGGTCTTTGTCTGCACTTCTATCACCTTCTACCGTCTGCCTAACTCCTTGCTCTGCCAGCTAGTCTAACTCTTACGTTTTGTAGTTCTCACTTGGTCGTCCTCCTTTTCTTAATTTTTCAGATTCCTCACTTGTCTTACTCTTAGGGAACCGGAAATTTTTTTGAAAAGTTAGAGTAAAAACTGTAGAATTGGAACTCATGGGGACACTCCTATGCGTGTGGTCACTGACTGGAAAGGGCTCTCCCACTCCCTTTCCCAGTAAAATTAAGCCAGCCCACTATTGCTTCATAAATGGGAATTTCAGAAATAGATACAGCAGGGCTAAATAAAAATCAAAAATCAAATATTTGAGGTCATTTTAGCAAGTGAAGTCTGATTGACGTATCGTATAGTCTGAGTATAGTCTGAGTATGCATGTATCAACTGTTAATGAGCCCCTATGGTCTAAATTTTATGCCGATAAAGCCCTAATTTTAGCCCTACTGTGTCGAGAGTAATAAAAATGATTTTCTTCGTCTTAACTCCAAGTACCTAATGGATGAGTAAGAGTAACAATGGTCAAAGTTAATACTTCCAAACGGACACCACCTTAAACCATGCTCACATCTGACTATGTGTTTGAAAATTAGCAGTAGTTATGGCTTGTTGATTAAATTGTTGACGATTGAACATAATTTTATGTCACAAACAGGATTATGGTATTTGTAGGCAGAAGGACAGTTTTCACTTTTTCCAGACTAATATGTAGGCATAAGTACAGTTTTGAGTTTTGGAGGATTAGCGTAGGCATAAGTACAGGACACGCTTAAAAGGTTTTGTTTCCATAATATGTTTCCGTCACACTAACACTGGTTTTCCGCTGGTAATTTCAGCATTTTAATTTCATGAATAGTATGTATTTGTCGTCACATCATTAATGTCAAATCCGCAATTCACCCAAGTCATTTTAGGCAGCGTTTACGACATTAGAATTTTAAAACTTTGAAACAGGGTAATATAAGGTATAAGGAACAGCGTAAGTACTTTTGATTTGGTTTTAATGTGTTGGCAATCTTTTTTAAGAAACCCATATACAATATTTTCTAGAAAACGCGGTTTATAAAATCAAAGCTTTTAGTTTCTGAAGCAAAGATTTACTACTTCTTTAAAAATGTTTTTGTGCAGAAAAAAGCTTGCTCCTTCTACGCAATTGCATATTTCTAAAGTCCTTTACTTTTAAGTCTAATTCTTTTAATTCTCGACTAATTCTTATAAAAATGTGCACTTCACAACTGGTTTAAATAAATGTACAACTGGTTTAAACGTAAATTTCAGCTGGTTTAATAAAAGTGTAATATTTAAATTTAACTTATTACGGAATTTTGTAAGTTTTTGTATATACCGGCCGGCCCGAGTTCTCTGTTGAGCCCGGCCCGATTCGGGCCGTTCGGGCCACTCGGGCCGTTCGGGCCAATCGTTCGGGAATTGCAGGGAGGAGCGGTCAGCCCTTAGCGTGCAGATATGTATTACGCTTATAACAACACATAGAGCATGCCTGCTGGCCTCCCATGGCTCACGGGATTTTTGGCTTCCAGCCCCCAGTTTTTGCCAAAAATAGGCAAATTTTCAAAAAATTTGCGGCTCGCATCTTTTGAAGATCGCAAAAATCCAGGCAGTTTTGAGAAGTTTTTCGTTTCTACATTAAAAATATGCCAAAATACGAATTTTTAGCCCTTTTTTGCAATGCAAAAAGAGTCCCCCACCCTGCGTATTGTGTACTCTTGTTCTATGTAGTAAAATTCTAAGCTTTCAGCTTGTGCAATGTAAATAATATGTACCACATTAAACAAATTTATAAGAGCATCACAAATGGTATAAGTTTATTAAAAACGTAACAAAAATTACGCCCTTTTTATATTCTATTACCGTCGTCCGTTTGTAAAAAAAGTAGCTCAACAACGTAGGCTCCATAAAGCTAGCACAAGCAAAAAATCATAACAATGAGACACTTTGTCCACATTCTTTGCTATGCCAACGATTTGCTTCACAATTAATCCTTTTTATGATGAAAATACGAAACATAAATAAATATGAAACATAAGAGCACAACAGATCATTAGTGTAGAACAGCTTCCATGCCCGCCGACGGACAAACATTAGCACTGCCATAGCCTGCCAAGGGCTATATATACATCATAATCATACCATTTGTGCTTCTAAAAATGCTCTCCTCGTTATATTGTCATGTAAATTTAATCTAGGAGTTGGTGTGCAAAGCTATCCAACTAATAAAATTGATCAGGTCTCAGTAATTTAGTCTTCAGCTGATTTCCATATGAACTACAAGAAACACTGCTGAAGTTGCTATCGATGCTTCAGATCACAAAACTGAAAAATTACATGTACTCTTAATAGGACAAATCATCGACCGCGAGCGATACAACAGTGGCCTAATTTGGTTGGCCCTTCTCTGACACTAAATGACATGACAAAAGGAAATTAACAGGCTGAAAAATACATAAACTTACAGAGCAACCAAGACAGTATGCAAACGACGTTAAGTTTGTATCATAAAACAAAAGGTAGAAGAACGACTAAATAAAGTGTTGAGCTTAATTAACTTCCCCGTTTAAGAAAACGAGCTCCGTTTATAGGCTAGATTTTGAATGTGGACGACACACTAAACAGACATAGACAGGACATACGGCATACAAGCAACGGTATGTATATTTAAGCAACGGTATGTATCTACAAGCAACGGTATGTGTACACTTCTTTCTACAGAATTCAAAACATGTATTATTATAGCTGAAAAATTACAAAATTGCAGTTTACAAAACTTCACGCAGGATCACCTTAGATAAAGCTGCTGTGATAAAACCGTAAAAACAAGGCAATACAAAGATACAGTTGTAGTTAAGAAACAAGTAAGCGTGGACATAGATTGGGATAACGCAATTCGTTCTTTGACTCAAAATTGAAAAAAACTGCAACTTACATTAATTTTTTTATTAAGCTAAAAACGATAGGTCACAAAGTGGCAATGAGAGATACATCTGAGCAATCAGGTAGCTGCTCGAAATATCGATTGGTATTTCATAGAAAATAATAAAAAGTCCCAAATAAAGGATCCCGAACGAGTACTTCAACGCACAGTAACACGTAAAATGCAGATAAAAAGAAGAGTCTTAAGACAAACTAAGCAAGAAAACGAAACACGCGAAAACGAAACAAAAGTACGTAACAATGTTTTAAATATAAAAGCCTATAAAAGTTGAAGCAACGTCCCTGCAAGAGTCACCGCATCAATGCCAGCACAGATTATATAAATCCGATTGCTATTAGCTAGCTTGAGCTAATGCCGCTCATATCGTCTTCAACCGTATCAAGAATCTCCTTCAGAACAACAGAAGCATTCATAAAGTCCAGGGCAAACGAGACGCTTAGATGGCCCTGATCGTTCTTGGAATAGGCACACAGTTCATCACTTTCCAACCTCATGTCTGAAATGACAAATCAAGATAGCGTTTAAACTATAGTTAGCTCAAATACGATAGGACTTTGGAGACACCTATGCTGTTTCGCTCAGGCGTATCTGAACAAATTTCGGAGGAGGAAAATTCTGCGTTGGTCAATCCTCGCAACCTCTGAACTCATGCAAGTAATTGGAAAGCGGCTTCGCACACACAGTTTGGAGACAATTACCGAGGGCTATTTGTCAGAGTTTTGTGTTTCGTCCTTTTGTTCGGGAGAAATAAGCGACTAAACTTCAAAATTTTGACGATAAACTTCAAAACTTGTTTGTGTTTATCGCATGCCTAAGTCGAACCGTAGAATCGAGACAGCCGTACATTATTTTGTTGTAAGTGGTACATTCTAAGCTTTAAAATAATATAAACATCTTTTATGTTGGATGCGACGGTTGCTGGTTGATGTAGCAGCGACGGTTGCTGCTACTTACTGCTTTAAACACTAGCTGCTGCTGTAAAAAATTGTACCAAACTTTTTAAGCCTAAATTTAACGGCAACAAGCTGAACAAAAATAATTTACTCCATTATTTAAAGCAAGCTTACAGCATTCGGCTGATGGATATGACGGTTCGTGGTTTTTCCTTCCCTCTTGCAGTAGATATTTGACGTTGGATACTCTCATGGTAGACGAAAAACCTTCAATGCCTGTCTACATAGATAAACTGGCTTTTTCCTACGGGGGGACGCCCCTCCCCAGAAATTCGTTCCTCCCAGAGGGTTTGAGGGTAAATTTTGAAAAACTTTTCCAACTCCGCCGGATTTGTAGACATTTTAAGCATTTTTTAGCCAGATTAAGCTTAAATTTAGGTTAAAAATAGTTAATATTTCAGCTCCGCAGCAAAAAATAGCTATTTTTTAAGCATTTTCCGAAAAATCCCCCCCCCAGAAATCCGTGCCCCCCCAGACCAGGGGGGACCGCCACCCAGACTACCCCCCCCCCAGAAATTTTTGCCTAGGAAAAAACCCGATAAAGCAACAGTGCCATCAACTAAGTGTTTAGACTTACCGCCCTGTTTTCGAATACGGTCGCGAAGACGTCGAAACTGGGCACCTGCATAATCTGCTGAAGCTTTGCGATCCAACAATAGC
This sequence comes from Trissonchulus latispiculum, assembly GCA_030248195.1. Lineage (NCBI taxonomy): Eukaryota > Metazoa > Nematoda > Enoplea > Enoplida > Ironidae > Trissonchulus > Trissonchulus latispiculum. The sequence continues at coordinate 88,873 of JASAND010013643.1, forward strand.
CGCTTCGCTTCGCCTACCTGAAATAATTTAAAACTTTAATTGAAATGCATACTTAAACCTGTAAACACAATTCCAACTTGGAGAACCACCATGTCACGCACGAAATCTTGAATTGACAATGGATTATTATATTATACAGCACCTTTGGCAACCTCAAAAATCTGTGTCAGATATTGGATTCCAAGCGAACAGATGTTTAGGATATTATTATCTAGTTTAAAACATTTGACTCTATTACAACCTTTCAGCTATACTTGAGGAAGGCAGGGCTGGTAAGAGGAATATTTATTTTATTTCACGCGCTTAACGTAAAAAATCGAATTACCAGATCACGCTCTTCGGGAGTAGTTCTACCACTGACAGAATTGCTAGCAGTTTCATCGTCACCATAACTACTTTCAGAGCGCCGACGTTTTCGATTAACTACTGACTGTAATAAGGAAAGGCTGGACGAAACGGAAGCTCTAGCAGCAATGGTATGCTGCTTTTTGGAAGGCACTGTTAGTCGCGACCACGCGCTCTTCCGGCGAGGAGGTCGAACAGAAGCTAAACAATAAGATAGTATTTTATTACATACATTTTAAGCAACAGGCTGACATGTCTAAACGACTTGAGATTCTGTTGTAAAATGTTGGCACTGCAGAAAAAAGCAAATGTAACTGAAAGATGTATTAATTTCTTTGATGCGAATTCGACTTAAGGGAGAGGGTCTAGTTTTGGCAGATTTTTCTACCACCTCCGATTTCGCATTGTCTGAGTGGGATATTTTAACGAGTTTTTGAAATTAAAGTAGCATCTCTTATGGTTGTTTTGTTGAGTAATTTGACCTTAAAGTTAGGGTCGGCCATGTGTCAAATTTAGGAAACGGAAAAAGTGGCGATTTTATTCTGGCGCCGAGACATCTCTCAATGAACGGTCATGAATCTGTATGATTTTGAATTTAGATTGCAGCTGTGATCATGAACTGCGGTGTCCTGGAAGCAGAACTTTAATTTAGGCACCTAACAATTTTTAAAAAAATTTTATGAAAAATTGTCAAACTCCAACGTTTTGCCCATAAAAACTAGGGTCGTCGTTGCAAAATTAGGGCAACCTCACCCCATAACCCATAAAATTGCCATCACCATTTCCACCCTAAATTTTCAAAAAAATTTTCGCCGGAATTTTAGCTAAATTTTTACTATTTTAACGTAAAAGCACCTAAAATTAGTCATTTTTGGTGATTTTTTGGCATTTTTACACAAAAAACGTAAAAATTTGCAAAATGTTTTTCAAAAATATGCCCCCTTCCATTTTTGATGAGCTCCCGTCGATGGGGGCAACTTTGAGCCCCCCATATCCCCCTCAATAAATTTTGGCATAAAAATAAGCCATGGCACATTATAAAATGCTGGCTAATTTTTAGGCCAAAACTTATGGGGGGGGGGGGGGGGCGTTTTGGGGGGGGGGGGGGCCAAGGTGCCCCCCATGGCTCACCAAAGATGGGGGACATATTTTTGCAAAATTTTGCTAATATTTTACGTTTTTTTGCGCAAAAAATGCCAAAAATCGCTAAAAAATTGCTAATTTTAGGTGTTTTAACGCTAAAATAGTGAAAATTTCGTTAAAAATCCGGCGAAGCCGGAAAATTTTTCGAAAATTTAGGGTAAAAATGGGCCAATTTTTTGGGTAACGGGGGGAGATCGAAATTTATGGGGGCTTTTCATGGGGGGGAACCTCGAATGTCACCGAATGGGGCGGGGGGGGGTCACCGAATGGGGCGGCCTCCCCACCCACACCCCAGTAAAAATAAGCCAGATATGTACATCAATCGAAAGCTCTCAGTGCAGGGATGCGATTTCTTACTACACATAGCGTATTCCCAGCTGGTTTTTTGTCATTCTAGCGATGAAAGCAAATAGATACTGACCTGTATGGTCGATTTGGACGAGTTGAACGCTATGGAACCTTATTAAAACGAGGAAAACTTTATTTGCAACGGAGGGTCTGAAGGGCAAAGTACCCCCAGAAGCTGACAATTTTTTAAAAAATCTATAAAAAGTCACAATCGAAACTGTTAAAAGTCTTTTAATTTTGTAAACCATGTCTTCTTTTGCAAAGGTGCTAAAGATTTATATGCAGCCGAAACCCCAAAGTAACTAATGAGGTAAATGAATAAATGTGGTAATACTGCGTTAGACTAGAGGATTACGTAAGAAAAAGAACAGAAGTACAAAGATAGGACGTCAAAGTTTTGAAAAAGGAACAGGATTGTTTTAGCAAACAGTTTTCCGTAGTTCAAAACTTTTAAAGAAATCAGTAAAATTTTGCTTCTGAAACTAAAAATCTCGGTGTGTTTTAAAGTGTGTTTTACTAAGAAAAAGTGTTCAACAACACAGTAAAAACACAAAAAAACTCGCGCTGCAGGAAAATGCTTTTATCTATATCTATGGCAGTTAAACAAAAATTACTAAATCAACCGAAACAGATGACGTTAATATTCGGGGGGCTTGGAACCACCTCCGTGGGAAACCCGATGGACACGGACCCCATCAAATGGAGATCCCCACAGGTGCCCCCTGGCATCCGTCTGGTCAACGGCGCAAATGGGTTCCAAACTCCCGGGAACACGACTGTGTTCGGTTAACACTGAAGCATCTGGGGCCGATGTTATCAAACTTGGGTTTTCTGAAACCCGGGTTTCGTAGTTTTTGGGGTTAACCCTGAAATTATGGGGTTGGGTTAACCCTGGGGTTAACCCAGTGTTACCAAACAATTTTGGGGTTGGGTTACAGAAACCCTGTTTTATTGGGGTTAACCCCGAGATAACCCTGAAATCCATTTTGACTGATCTAAGTTAACCCAAAATTAACCCCAAAAATAGTTACGCTGTCTTGTTTATATTTCTGGAACTTGAAGCGGAAAGGGTCTCCCGAGCGAAACCCATAAATTACATAGAATAAAACCCGGGTTTCAGACTCAACCCTCCTCATTGAGTAGGGTTGAGATTTGGCCATTTTAACCCCAATTTAACCCTGGTTTTTAAACCCGGGTTTCATGATAACACTGGGTCTAAATTCAACCCCAACTTAACCCAAAACCCCGTTATGAAACCCGGGTTTCAAAAACCCAGTTCTCACCCAACTTTGATTCCATCGGGTTTGGGTTAATAACCCATTTTTAACCCGGGTATACCTTGAAACCCGGGTTTCGGCCTTTGATAACATCGGCCCCTGGAGTCCTCAAATTATGCTACCGAGCGGTTGGGTCCAATCCCCCACATCATTTCCATCCTAGATTCTCCGATGTGTGGACCTGACTATGCAAAGACGTGTGCTGGGCCAGTAGATGCCGAAAGTAGTAATAGGTCCGCACCACAGGTAGTTCCTGGGGGAGGAGGAGGAGGAGGGAGCGGCGAAAGCGGCGAAGCGGCGCTGGTGGAGGAGGAGGAGTGAGCGGCGAAGCGGCGCTGGTGGAGGAGGAGGAGGGAGTGGCGAAAGCGGCGCTGGTGGAGGAGGAGTGAGCGGCGAAAGCGGCCTGGTGGGGGTGGTGGTGCAAAGAGGCCGGGAGGTTCAGCTGTAGCTTCTTAGAAGCCGGAACCACGGCTGACCCAAGCTTAAATTTGAAAATTCCTTATTTTTAACGGGAAAAGTTTGTGTATAGGGTTTTTGGGCATGTAGAATTAGAATATGAGCTTAGTTTTCTTGGATTAGCTAAGCTGCAATCTGTAGCTAGCCCATGACCGGAACCATGGCAGACCTAAGCTTAAAATTGAAAGTTCTCAATTTTCGCCAGGAAAACTTTATCTAGGGGGTTTTCGACCATGTAGAATTCAAATATGAGCTTAGGTTTCTTGGATTAGCTAAGCTCCAATCTGTATCCAGCCCTAGACCGGAACCACGGCTGACCCATGCTTAAAATTAAAATTTCGTCAATTTTCGATGGGAAAAGTGTGTACCCTATGGTTTTCAGGCATGTAGAATTCAAATATGAGCTTAGTTTTCCTCTACAACCTAAGCTCTGCGCTGCAAGTGACCCATGATTTTTCTCTGCAACCTGAGCTACGCTCTGTGCGTGACTAACCATTTGTGATGAAAATGCAAAGTTTGTTTATTTGAGGTTAGTTGTTAGTATTTTATGAAAAGAGAATTTAAAATTCTCTAGCCAGTGTAACTGGCGGAAAATGTTTATTTCAAGCAATATACAGCAGGGTTTACAAGTGACTACATATTATACAAGGTAAGTCAGATATACAGCAGAAATTTATTTAATGGTTGCAGTCATAATGATTCCACGGTGTAATGAGCCATTCGGGAACAGTCCATCGTTTACAGGGGTGGTTTCCCAACCATTCCGTAAAGTCCACTGATCGAACGTCGCAGTCCAGAGGCCCCGGCGCATATGCAATGTCAATCCTGGCGGTTTCCATTTATTCGAATATTTCCTGACCTTGTAGTTGAAGTTTCCGTAGACGTGAGTAAACCTTCCAGGTAACGCCCCTCTGTAATGGCTGATCTGGTCCAGGCAAGATCATCATGAGGTCATGCTGTCCAGATTTCCGCAGTGCCTCTCGAAATAAAATCGAGGCATTCGCTCCGTGTCGATTAAGCGTTGCTATAATATCCATATTTCTTTCATGGTCAGGCGTCCGACGCCTGAGGTCCTCCGCCACGTTGGGAGAAAGTAATCCCACTTCCAATAGATAATCCAATACAGGCTCAGCCTTCATGTCGTTGCAAAATAATACTAAATTGTCATAAACAAGATCCATAATTCCTAAAACAAAAATGAAAGAGATTATTGCAAGTATCAACAGATTTGTAATGCCAAGTACTAAGTACTAGGCGGAACCTCCGAAGAGGTTTGTAGTTTCCGTCAGTCAGCGTTCATCCGTAGTTCAATCGTAGCCATCCGCAGAATCTGCAGCTTCCTGTTCAGGAACGTAGAGCAGAAAGAACTCAATTGCAGTCTTCTTATGAAGAATGTGGGCCACAGTCTGTTTGGGAAAGTCCCTCACAACAGTCAGTCCAATGGGCACCAGTGTTCCAGTTCCGTTGTTGACAATCATAGAGACTTTACGTTTGCCTCTCAAGAGATTGCTTATCCGAGTGATCCAGGTTTCGCTGTCCATTGGGACACGGTCATCAATCTGAATCCATTTCAAACCAAAGTTAGACTCTTGGTGTTCATATGGTTCAATCATTTTAGTAGCTTTATGTAAGTTTATTCAATGTCTGAATACCTTTATTTTAAAATACCAATCCCTTTTATTAGTTTCGTTGTTCCTCTAGTTAAGCTACTTACTATTTGATGTGAATGGCCGTTAGATGAAGTTGTTTACGGCCTTGAAACCCTGACGACTGAAACAGTCCTGTCTTGGTCACCCAGTCCTTGTATAGGATATGAGAGCAGGAATCTGTTATCAGTAGAAACATCAGGCTATCTTCAGTCCAATCCGGGAAGTGAGCCACCAGAAAGCGCTTCACATTGGATCCATCAATCAAATCATTTTCCATGGCACCGATGGTTGCTTCCACACATCGCATTTGGTTTGCATCGGCAGCGTAATCTTTGCTTATTTCAAATTCCATCTTTACTTTTCTAGATCAAGTTAGTTAATTATATTGAAATCATCGTCTTCCTTTTATTAATTTCCCAAATTCCAACTAGTTTTATAGCCTTTAGGCAAATAGCCAGCCAGGCGGATATTTAGCCACTTAAGCGGATATTTTAGCCATTTAGGCGGATATTTTTATTTACATTTTTAATATTTTATACAATTCTTTTCTCATTTCATTTTTTTACAATTCTTTTCTCTTTTCACTTTTTTTTTCATTTTTATTCATTTATTACAACAAGTACACTACATTACTACAATACAATTCAGTTTATTCATTAAAGTTTAAAAAGGTTTCCTTCAGTTGGTGGGCTCGGTGACGGGCACATTGGATATTCTTCTTGGTGAATCTCATTCTGTTGTGCGTTCCACAGCAGGGGACACCTTCCACACGTGGCATGTTGGGAAAAGCCAGGTAGTCCAGATGATAACCGGCATCATACAACCCAACCTTCAATTCAGCCAGTGAAAAGGCCTGTACCAGCAATTTGTGCTGGGCAGTCCCTTTAGTGATCACCACCTTTGCCCCTTTCTGTTGAATAATCTCACAAACCCTGGCCAGGACCTCCATTTTTGTTGCCAGCTGTGGTGAATCCACCCAGTTCAGCCCGTTCATTGATCTAGCCTGATAGAATGAAGCCTTTTGCTTTTCAGTCAATGAGTTGAATGCCACTGGAGCCCGGGTCCTATAGGTTTCTTCATAGGTACCACCACCAGGAAACAGCACCAGGACCGATACCTCCATCACTACCCCCCCCCATTTCATGAATTCCATCAGAAACAATCGTTACAAAAGCAACAGTAAAGCTAGCCATAACCACTTGACTCAGAGAAATAGAAATTCAAACTGACGCTGTACAACAATTCAAAGGTTTCAAATTATTTTGCACCTGCCGTTTGACACCTGCTGTTTTGCACCTGCCCTTAAGTTTAAATTTCAATTGAACTTAAATGAGGGAGCAAGTCATACATGCTGACGTAATTATCACTAATGTCCATGTCCTCTACCTCAGTAGCCATTGT